>QEWY01004091.1:0-17791 GCA_006503575.1 Baylisascaris schroederi
CTTCTCATCTGTGTTTAAAAATCCCAATTATAAGTAATGACAACTGCTAAATAATAGCTATCATAAATGCTGATATAAATGAGATTAAACTGAGTGAACTTATAGAAATTTTTATTGCATAATTTATGAATTCTATATTAGCTAAGTATAGAATATCGCAACAGATTAAGTATAACATTGAAAACATTTTTTGGAAATATGCTGAAGCAGTTAAAAAATATGCTTTCGAATAGACTATCTGATGGCTATATAACAGTATTATATACACATTAAAAACATAAACATACAATCAATTGAACGGCTGTCACTATTAACAATCAACTGAACGGCTGTCACTATTAACAATCAATTGAACGGCTGTCACCACTACTACATGCAGCTAAATCTTTATTAACCTAATATTCCATTTCTTTACCAGATCTCTAAATCTCTTGAGATTTAATCAAAGAGGAAATCCGCTTAAGTTTCTTTTTTTTGAACATTAAAAAATGAATATTTATTTCCTTCGCGATTGAAAAAAAAAATTGAGCATTTCTTCATGAAAATAAGAAATGATGTAAAATTCTTTTAATGGCCGATCGTCGACTCCCTCTATAGCCGAGGTTAATTTCACGCTTCATTGCATCTATTCTCTACTCTATATTCAACGTTTTTTGCCATTCCTTCTGAAGTCGAATTATTCTGCATCGTTTATGATGTCGTAACAAAACGGCATCCCATAAAATATTAGTGGCATTATTTGAAAGTCACTAAACCAGTAATAATATTCAAAAGTTGCAGCGACAATACAAATAAAGCAAAAAAAATAATAAAAATAAAAATAAATAAAATAAAAATAAAAATAACACAAACCTAAAATCTTCTAATAGCGTCTATTAATATAAGGTAAATCATCATCATTTGAGCAAAGTTTACACATTAGAAATAATTCTGCATTTACGAGCAATAAAATCGTTTTAAAAAATCTCGAAAAATATAATCGAAAATGTGTTTTATTTTATTTTCTATTTATTTTTTTTAAATTCTAAGTGCATTTAAAATTCTAAGTACTTTTTATAAGACAATGGAATTTATATGTTAAGTATAAGTGCTCAACAATATGTGGGTGTATGTCTGTGTACGTCTGCCTGTCTGTGTCTTTATTTGCATAGTATGATAGCATTCACTCGATGAAGTGGTTATTGCCAAATAAATTTGCATATTTAATGATACTTCAAGTGGCGATCGTTGACCTAATCGCTCAGCCAACATATAAACTCTTATGTTACTTCAGATACCTGCCTAGTCATAATCCTATCTGTTGTCTAGTATTTCATGTTATTTAAATATTATTATTCAAATTAATATTAAATATTAGCTAAACAATACCTTAAAGAAATATAAGAGAATAAGAAAATTAGAAGAAATAAAAGAAAAAAAAAGAAATAAATAAATAGCTAAAGAATCTTATGGGTTTTTTCCTAGGCGATTCGCTTGCATCGTTAGGAAAAATATGAAAAACGAAGAGTATACACATCTATCGTTCGATGCCACCTGCCCTCAATCAACGAACAACATTTAAAAGAGTGGAGAGGTGAAGGGTAGGTACAGCATGCTGATTGGGCGATGAGACAATGTGAATGGGCTTGTCGATATACCGCCCTATCATTTTCTTCATTAGGCATCATAGTGGGAATCATCGTGTCGCACTCAAGAAACACTTGACATCTACCATACCCCTTGCCATCCCCTATCCAAATATGATCTCTATCTCTACCATACCCCTTGCCCTCCCCTCTCCAAATACGTCTCTCTATCACTTTATCAGAGAGTACATTGCAATGACGATTTAACACTGAGAATAGATCATTTATGAGCACACTTTCATAGAAAAATATAACACCATTGCAAGGATCGAAGGAGAGTTGGGGGACGGGTAGGGATGGGGGAGGAGGGGGGGAGGGTGAACGAAGAAGAGATCTATTAAAATTCCAAGCTCATCGTAATGGAAGACTCGCTAGAATATTAAAAACTTAAATTTAAACTGGAGAGGTATAATTTCCTCACTGCAATGTTTCCATTGTAGAAATAAAACCGCTCTTCATATGAAGTGATTTCATATTGCAGAAAGTTAATTATTTTTGAATAATGCCAAATCTTATGGAACCATTGTGTTATTTAGCCATGAAAAAAATGAAAAAAAATAAAAAATTTGCATATGACATGAAAATAAGTAGGTGCTGCCCATGAGGTAAGTGTTGTTTCGACAACTTATTTGACGACGGTAGCGCATTTTGAGCAAGCCGAACCGTTCCTTCGGATTGCTTGTCAGTGCTTTCGATTTGCTCGTCGATGCTTCGATTTGTGCGACGGCCCTTAGAGCCGACATCTGCTGAATTGCGTCAGTTTTGCTCCAATCGAGGCGTCGATGAGGTCCTAAAGATAGCAAATGCGAGCGAATTTTTTATACTTGTCCAGGCTCATATGGAGTCTAGTAGGCGCATTACTGAGGAACGGCTTCAAGATTGCGCTCGTGTTCCTCGGCAGTGCAGCGAACGATGATGATACTGTCGAGATATGCAGCCGCTCCTTGGTAATCGGCTGGTGTGATGTCAATGAGATGCTGAAAAATGGCTGTCGTTAGTTTTACTCTGAAAGGCAGTCGGTTAATTGATAGAGCCGTCGATGTGTGTTGATTGAGGACAGCTGCCTTGACTGATCGTCCACTTCGACTTTGAATGATGTGAGTGCGAAGCGAGAAATAATGCCACCATTGAGCGTCTGAAGATATCTTCAGGCAGACGCAGTGGGTAATGAAGAAGATTCAAAGCGTCATCGAGTTCAGTTGAAAAATCGGCGCAGATTCGTAGTATCCCTTCAACTACTCCACGATACAACTAGTGCTGTCCAGCTAGAGTAGTTCACCCTTAAGATGACTTTGCTGTTCAGAAGATAATTTTATTTTCATCACACTCTTTCCAAACCAGAAGCATTGAAACGATGTAAGCTTGTCGAGTAGCACAATGCTGCATTCCACTGCTGCACAGTTTCAAGAAGGCGTTGCGGTGCTGCTGCTGCGGGAGTGAAACTACAGCATAATCGTAGTTCTGTGATGTTAAGTGAATAGGACGTCTGCTACTCCCGCATCAGATGAATTTGTTTTTCTCATAGAAGTATATGAAAACAGGAAATATAAAAAGCATTATTAAAGTAATAAAAGCTCCGAATGTCTAGATTATGAAACCGGCTAGCCACGAAAGTTACATATGTTCGCTACGACTGAACGAACTCATCAACATTTAAGAGCAGCACTTTGCCAATATTTACTACACTTCATGGTCTTCACATGCTGAACATAGGAGAATCGGTTGGGAATGAAATTTTGTTGTGAAGACGAGCGTAGAATATAGAGGATGGCTGGCAGAACAACATTAGACTGTCTATGCAGCAATTTTCTGCATGAACATTGGTGAAAATATCAGGTTCGGTGAGGGTGAATTATTTCGTTTCAGAGAACTGTTTAATATCAAGCTTCGCCTCTCAAATTCAGGGTGAAATTCCTGAAACTGATGTTGGCCACAATCGACCTATTCACATTCAACTCGGTGGATGGGAGTTGGGGAACATTAAGTGCATTTTGACTGCACGCTTGACGAGCGACTTTGGTTTCGTCATTCGCTCAGACGTGTTGTATAATGGGAGGAACGATAGGCGCTGTTGTTAAACTGTTCTTTTTGCTTACCTAATCTCGAGGTAGGTCCGTTCATAATGTCCAACCTCAGCCACCACGAATGTTCCTCGGGCAGCTTTGTGTGCCTCGCTGATATGGCTTTGAAAACACAGTCCTAGAGGTATTCGTGGAATACGATAATATTTGCAAAGCAACAAAGTAACAACTCGATGGATGGGTTGTATCCGACATTAAGGGTTGAATCTCCGATCAGAGCAGCCAATCATGTTCCACACCTGCCGATGACCAAAGTGGCGAACAAAGGGAACATGTTCATACCACCACAATTTCCATGGGCCGAAAGGAATGCAAGCGGTATGCGCTTCCAGAGCTCATCAAGTTCAACGCGAAGGTATATTAAAGTCATCCACGATCAAAAATATGCGGCAAACAAGCTTAGCAGCCCGACGTCTATTCGAGTAAAAGACCCAGGAAGAAATAGTTGTACGTCGTCAAGCAAAAATCGATAGCAAATAGCAATACGCACATCGATATGTCGAGATGAGCATCGAAATTGGAGATCGCATCTATGACATATCGCTTCTGCGTTCGCTACAAAAACGGGCAAATAAAACGGCAAGCACGTACTCTAGATGCAGAAACCGTCTTAATTTGTATAGGCACTTTCCAATATAGTTCATTATGAAATATGTGGTTTTTTTTAAATATTTGTGTAGGATGATCGCGTGTTGTGTGTGTGCATGTGTTTACGCGTTTATGAACGGTTGTGTTTGCGTGTGTTAATATCTGCGTTTGTATTTGTGTGTTCAGGCATGTGTGCATGCTCCTGCAGGTGCTATTTGTTTGTATTTTGTGTGTATGGGTGTATATTGTGTATTTTCATCTACGTGCATGGAAGTTGCAAAAAAAAAATGTTGTGAGTAAATGTTTCAAGCAACGAGAAACCGTTGTTTAGCCAATAACATTAAGCAACGAGAAACTCTTAGCATGTGCACCATACTGCAAGAATAAAACGTCCCTCTTCATTACATTCCTGTCCAGTCTGGATTTCACATGCAAGCGACTGTTCAAGAAAGTTTGCGTCGATCTTTGATTCAATGTCCACAGCATGGGCGTGGATAGAGTGGATAAGGGGTATGTTTTCGGATGAACGATGGGGATGCTGTGAATTTATAGTAGTGTCTGGCATACGTGACAGCATTGTGCCAAGCTGGAGTTCATAGACCTCTGGGCTTTTATGCATAATTGCCCATGATTGCTGGGACGTACTCCAGCGGATATCCAATCATTCTCAGTTCAAACGTAGGAGTGCTTGTGGAATTGTAAGTGAATTACAAATTTCCTAAGAATGCATAGTTGGTTTGCAAAGAAATAAAATAACGCTAACATCAGGGAACGTTTATAACATCGATGAAAATAATCAGTAAGTGAAAAAAAAAATGTAAATGAATTTTGTGAGAATAGGCCGACTGTGTGTAACCGACTTGAACAGAAGGCGCAACATAGTGCTGGCAAGCGGAGGGAAGAGGAGGGGAATTGGGGCCACAGATTGCGCTTGGAGAGGAAGAAAAATATATTCTCCAGTTGCGAGTTTCTTCATCTGTCTAGCAATTGCTGAGGCTACTTATTTGTGACTGTGCTGGAATGTGGGCTTCGACCGCGCTGATCGTCGATTATGAAATACTCGCCACTACTAATAACAACGTCGCAAGAATTTTCTTACCTTGCAAAACTGTTGTGGGAAAATGTTCACAACGAGTGCATAAGGCGACATGCACTATGCACCCGTCGCGATAGAGTGAATGCTAAAGGCTCCATACTTTGGATTGAGAGAAGCCAGCGAATGGCCAGAGGAAGCGAGAAGAGGGAGAATTGTTATACGAAGAGTGCTGTCTTATATTGGTCGCAGGAAAGTGTATGCCCAGTTGGGGTAGGAAATCGTATGCCCGGCCGGTGCATTTGAGAGAACTAAAAAAGATAGCACTTTGAAGAGAAATTCCAACCGCTGCAGCCTATTCGTGAGTTTGTGGAGTTAGTTGTAGAGAACTATAAAGTGCATCCTTAAGTGATTTGAGATAGATAAAACTGATGCCAAATCCATCTATGAGGAGGATACGCTGGTATCCTTGCAAGGAGCTTACGATCCCTTGGAAGCACTGAATGTGCCTAGACATACAATGTTATCGTCAGAACTCGTAAAAAACTATAAAGTGCATTGTGGTGTTTCAGATCAAATCGTTCGAGACAATATATAAGTGGGAGTGCATCATCTCGATCAAGTAGGTTGCAAAGAATGCTTAGCGACTCCATATGTTCTATGACCTCGAGCCGCCGAAGTATGTATATTATGAATTATTATGCGTTGCGCACTTTCTCACTTTGCGGGGATGTAGGCAAAGAGACTCAAAATTGGGGTTGAATGTCGGTGATGAATGATCTGATTGTAAAGCATCAGGCATGAAGAAAGTGCCGAAATATAGAAACGAATTCTAAGAGGCATCTCATCCTCCTAGGCATAAAGGTTGCCATGTAAATGTATATTGCATGTTATGATATCAAACCTCCAACGAGGAATACAGCGAATGCAATTATATATAGAAAATGGCAACAAGCCAAAGACAGGGCAGTGTGTATAACAGTTCAAAAAGCCTCAGACGAAGTGTTTCAACGAAAATAAATTTTCGAGGACAAAGGATGAAACGGACAAGACAGAAGGAGCTCTGCAGAATCATGCGAATGTGCAACTGGTGCCACAGAATTCAAATTGTGTGCTATCTCTGCATAATTCTTCAAAATGAAGGCATTTCGGATGAAATTTAGAAGTTATCACTCATTCGGTTTGATCCTTCTTGACTTTGGTACCTCTCCACGGATATCATTCATCCTAAAGCGCGAAAACTGCCGCTAACTGAGGATTAGGTGGCTTGGCGAATCTAGCATCGGGAAGCCCGAAAAGAAGTTTTCAGGAAGGCCTCAAATAAGAAAGCATACTGTTTGTCTAGCCGCACGCGATATGCAGGTGTTTTGTAGTGCAGACAGCCATATAAACACTTTTATGGCTCTTGCATGTAACTGCACAATTTTTGCCTTCGTTTGCACACAATTTTATGACATGAACATATTCCAACAACGGCGTTGATTTGCATGCATCATCCGCATCCGTAACGCCTTCTTCTTGGTGTATAGGCAGCTATCCCGCCGACTACGGTCTTCAAGTATTTGGTCTCCGGACAATTGGTTCGCGATTTCATGGGCAGATAGCAGGTACTCGCGCGCGTGCACATTAAGCGGAACGATCTGCGGCAAAGCGGCAGGCAGCGATCCATTAAAGTTCCTTTTTTTAAGTGAAAAAACAGTTCTTATCACATCTGAGCGAATGTCACGTAGCTAAAGGAGAAGTCATAGGTGAGGATTTATTGCAGAGGTTGGTAAACAGAACAGCGTCCATTTTAAAATCAACAGGAGATGTTAGTCTTTATTAGAAATCAAATCATTCCACAAATAACAGGACCATTACCAGTTTTGTTGAGCTTTACATAGCACGAAGTTTCTTGCATCTTACAAATGACTCTTATATTTTCTTTCAATCAACCAATGTACCGCGAAAATCATCTATCTAAAATTTCGCAACTCACAGCGAGTTCTCTAGGTCGGGCAACCAAAACTCTGTTTTACGAAAGACATTCTTTCGACTCGATGTGAATCCAACCAATTTCACTTTTACGGCAAGCGAGAAGTAGAGTAATGGCAGTGCGCTTAAGACAGAGAGCACACTGAATTACAGACAGGCAACTTCACAAATTTTACATTCTTCTCACCTTAGTTGAAAGAACAATACTCAATATGCATTCAAAGGCGCATCATCTGCACGAAGGCAAAGGCAGTAATTTGAAGATCTGTTGGCATGAGGGCAGTACAAGGATACTATGCAGTCCGCTCATGATTCCGTTTACTTCATTAATACAAAAGTATTTTTGTGCTTTGAAAGAATTCTCAGAAGAATTTCTCTCGATTTATTGTGTTAATTCGTTACTTAGTGAAGATATGCGAGTATCAAAAACCCATCCGATAATATAAAATCTCGAATTACACAACAAACTCCATACGACCCACCTATGTTCAGTTTTTTCAACATATTTTCCTAGAAAAATTGTGAGTGATGCACATTAATTTACTGCTGCAGCTATTGAAATGTAAACGTTTATGAATTACCGAAGTGTTATAAAGTAATAGAGCAAGAAGAAATGTTGATATGAAGTTGCAATTATGCGTAACTTCTCAGCAAGACAAATCTAAATCTCTGAGATTCAATTGTTGCCTCGTGATGAAACCAAACTTTTTATTCGTGATTGCCTGGAAAACTTACAATGAAAAATATGGATGCAATACACCACCGAATGCAATAAATACGCTATAACTCAGACCAATTTCCCTGTCAAATGAGAACTGAAGGCAACTTTCAGAGAATCGAACATTTGCAGCAAACGGATGATGCGACGAGTCCTTTCGTATAGACCGATCATATATGGACACTAAATACGTGCTGCATGCAATTGCGGACCACAAGTTTGGGCATCGAATGTTAGGGGCCAATTGTCTCGTTCGCTCTTCTGGACGGTACTTCACAGCTTGTGACAAGCAGTGGTGATAGAAAGATGAAGGTGATATGCGAATCCTAATATAGTGGAAATCGTTGGCGTTGCAACATGTTGGTGCATAATGTAATTATCAAATTGCTTAGAGGGACGCGCGATCGGACAAAAGCGTTTTTCTTTAGCACACCTATGCGCGAGAAGTTGGTGAAGAAAGTCGTTGCAAGAATAAAGCACCACGAGGAGTTGCGTAAGGGTGCCGCTCGAAGCCGGGTGATCCATCAAACCCACCCTTACGTATGATATGTTTCTTTACAGAATTGAGCATTTGTCCACTAGAAAAGATGGGCATGATAGGAATGATCATCCTGCTAAGTGAACGATTGTATTGTCAACATTACGGCTTTATAGCTGTAACATGCAAATTCTCTTAAGGTCAAACATTTCGTCTCTCCTTGTGAACGAAAAAATCGTTCCTGCCCAAGTTGAGGGTGACTTCTCCACATGTGTGTAATCTCAAATTACACACCCGTAAAATTGCACCTCTTAAAACAAGGCGCACTTACATCAGCGCTTTATGTCCGCTGGAGACGGAAGTAATGGTTGGGCGCTTTTTGATAGCCGCTATGGAGAGGTATTTGGATATGCTGAGATACTCTCCAAAAGGACAGGCTAAGAAGTACTTGTTCCTGAATACTACAAAGAGATATTTTGTGAGAATAAGAAAATATGTTGAAAACAGCCATTTTTGACATCCAAATCATTAATATGCTTGGGAAAGAGGAAGAGGTGTTGCACAAGTATTCTGCGAACTGTAGAAGGTAAACCGCATCCTTCTTGCCTGAAATGGTGCAAAGTGAGGTAGTATACAAGGAAGCGTGTAGCAGATGTGCACAGCCACAGCGCGTCCTTAGCCTGATATTTTACGTGGCAGTTGGCCGCAGATCAAAAGCTTCTGGAAGTAAACTTCGTCCATTGCAACGTATAGTGTAGGGTCAATGGTCAGAGCATATTTCATTGCGATTGACGTTTCGTGCGCGTTTGGCGGAAGAGTATCGCACGGGGTTTAGCTACTAGAATCTGTTTTCAGACTGCTATTAAGCGTCTGAGACAATTTTTTCTATAAGGAGTTGTGCAGCTGGTCATCTTCAAATGGAAAATAACGCAGAGCCTAATTGATCTTTCAAATTGGAACTTGCGTTTAGCATGAGTATTGCGCTCCACCATGGAACAACTTCACTGTTTCCTTTGCATATCAAAATAAGTTAAGATTTCTTATGTTTCTGAACTGTTAACTCATCATAAAGAGCGAATTCAAAAGAACGTGGCAGCCTCTCCAAATCCTTACTTCTTTTAGCTTAGCAGCGACGCAGTGCCTTGCCGGCAGACATCGTAAGAGATAACTGCCCCTCAGTGGGAATGTTTGAACAAATTTATTGAACTGCAGAGATTGTGAATAAGGATTACATTGTCATGCAAGAACAGCGAATTGAGCAGTCTTCTCTTGGAGTGACCCACTGGGTGCTTTTGACAAGGATAATTTCTGTGTGCAATACACTACTTTCCTGGTCTTCGCGCATGACTCGGAATCTCGACGACAACCATTCTTTCCTTTCTGGGCAATTAAATACTTGCAATGACCTTTTCTCGTCACTCAAAATTTCATACGTCCAGAGGCACTCCTCAGGACTTCTTCTTCTTTCTAAACTAGTCTTGCCTGTAATCTGAAGTTCTCTGCAGCTCTCGCTTGGATAGCTCTACATTTGCCTATACCGCATCTCCTTCATCCATCTTCAATCGCCACATTTGTAACAATTTAGTTTTTCATGTGCCACTGGCCCTGGCTCATCTCAAAAACCTCAGATCTATGAATAGTTATCTCTAAAGTCCACCTTCCTTATTATCTTCATCTCCTACTCATGTCTACCGTTTATTGCAGTAGTTAATTGATGTTCACGCTACTGCTCATGCAATTTTTGTCACATTTTGAGCCAAAAATGTGTTTCCGCTGAGCAGCATGATCTCTTTCGTCTGTTCAAGGAACATCCTTTCTACATCACTCTTTCAAATCCAGTGCATCCTTGAAGACAACTCCGATTTCTCAATCGACTTTTATTTGTTTTATGATCCATTCTTCCCTCTGAAGACATGCCCTAATAATAAACACACACAACCGGAAATATGGCAATAGCATTCTGTCGAATGTCGTAGAGTTTTTCCGAATGATTACGCATCGGTTTCGGTTTCCTAATGCCTTTGAATCTGAATGGTGCCTTTGATCGTCACGTCCAATTCCTATGAGTTTCGCGTGACAATGATGAAATGTCACTTACAAGAACGTTTCGTTGATATATTTTGTATAGACAGAGAAAGAGCTCCTTTAGGCGCACTTAAAACTGAACATTAATCGCACAGTGCTCACATCTTTTTTCTCGCTTGACGATTTCTGCGCCTTCTGCATTTAATTCATCATGTTGCTTTGTTATGTGAACATCTGACTTATTCCAACATGTTGTGCACAATGCCATCGTCATTCAACTTATAAAACAATACCGCTATATGCTGAAGTGCAGCGAAGAGAAGCTCGATAAAATTCATAGAAAAGCCAGCAGAGATTACCTAACGAAGCGGATAAAGCAAAATTACACGACTGGCATGCAACAGCGATACAATTAAGGGGAGATTACATGAGATGAAGCACTCTTTCGTTACTGGCTGCTTTGTGTACGAAGTGAAGAAGGCTTTTATATTCGGAAGTGAATGTTGAAGATGCAGGCACTGCCTTTACTGCTGTTGGGAACGTAACAGTGTAGTCGTAGATTTACGCGAAGAAGTGACAAAAATCAATCAGCAGCATATGCGAAGAGAAACGACAGCGGCAAAGAAAACGGCACTATCTGCAGAATGAGCTCTTGCGCTTAAGAAGCGGCAGCAGCAAAGCATCAGTGATATAAACCATGCTGGACAGCGGAGGCCATATTTGAAAAGTGTCAAAAAAGCACGGTGATCAAACTGCAGTCACGTTGTTGGAACTGGAAAGAGAGCTGAATAGGCCCAAAGTGAAGGATTATGAAACGATCATGAAGCATCATGAACGGGCATCATGAAACTTCTGATGCAGCACATTTTCTCAAATTATCCACAATGCAAGAGTGCGTTTTTATTGTTGTTTGTCTGCAATCTTCTACTTTGCTTGTCTATATGTCTGCGACTATCCACATATCTATTTCTTTGGCGCACTTATTATTTTTTGAGGTTTTATAAAAGAGAAGAGCCAAGCGTAAAAAATCAAAGCTTTATAAAGGTAAAACAAATGCATGGATATGCTTAATTATCTATTATAGTCTTATAAAACAAACTGATAGGTAAACTAGAGTTTTAAAATTTCCGAAGGTTTCTTCGTTGGAAAATCCAAATAAATAAAGGTGTACCATGATTTATTATTAGTTATATTTGTTTAAATAGAGAGTGCATAGTAAAATGGACAGTCCATTATATACACAACATGTATAGAGACCAAGACGAATATGGCACTCTGGGAGAAACAGCATTAAGCACATATAGGTATTAGGAAATATTTCGCGAGCATAAACATGGAGGCAATAAATCACTGCTAGGAGACTGGATGTTAAGGATACAAGAGTAAGACGCTAACTGATTACCTATGAGAATAAAACGTGACCAAGTTTCGGCCTTACCCGTTTACGTATGCAACTGAATTATGCGCGCGCCATCGCCAGAACGATACGCACAATCCTTTCAGTATGAGCAATTGCCAAGACAACTTAATTACGCGTAGAAAGAGAGAGAAATGGGAAGAAAAAGAAATGGAAGAGAAAACTATAGGTAGAAGTTATATTAAAAATGCGTGGTAAATACAAAAGTTACAAACAATGGCACCTATCTCACCGACATAGTCGCTTCCTCCCTTCCCTCCCAAAAACAGCCGTTTGAGACGTAGAACTCACGCCACTTTTACCATCGAGTTCCATTTGCTATCTCTATAAGAAGAGCTTGTAGCCCAACATAGAAGGGAAGAAGTTACGTGAGAAGAACAGTAATAATAAGGCTGTACACGCCAAAGTACAATAAAGATATATGAAACCCACGACTAATATAGCCTCAACTGCCAATACAGATTTACGTATATAGACGTACACAATTGTTAAGATGTAACTATCTTAATATTTAAAGTACTGTAAGAAACTGAATCTAATACCCTGAGAGAAATATTAGTATGCGTCCAATAAATGTATGAAAAGGTAATATATAATCTAGTGCTATATAGTGGAAACCAAAGGCGATGTATTAGAGTAGATAAAATAACAGAGATTGAAAATGAAATAAAAATTAAAGTTTTATCATAAAATAAATGTGTTGGTGACGATTATAAAAATCGTGGGCAAATTGAAACAAAGGAAAATAGTAGGTTTTGAGTAAATATGCCAATAAAAATATGTAAAGAGTCGAATATAGAGTTCTATTAAAATGTGAAAGTAAAGAGCTACAAAAACGGAGTAGCAAATCATAATAAAGGAAAAGCAAAGTGTAAAAATAGTGTAACAGAAAGATTGAATATAAAAACTAGAGTATCTTTAAAATATATTTAGAAAAAAAGGTGTATCTAAAAATAGTAAGTTAAAAATTCCTGTATTCTAATGCATAAAGCAAAAGATGCGTAATCGACATTAATGGTAATGTCGATAAATGTAACTGTCAATGTTAACGGCATAGACCGAAGAGTACGATCACGGGTAGAGCAATAGTTATATGATCTATGCTTGATATGAAACCTATACAAACACAACGAATAGCATTTAATGTTTTCTAAAATATTCTAACAAAGAAATATCGTAATAAATGGTGAAATTATACATAGATGTTCTATACCTATAAACAAAGTAGAATAATAAATAAATGTTAATCGATATTGCATCGATGCTAATGTAACGTTTAGAAACGTTAGTCAATAAATAAATCTTTGTATATATCGCAAAAGCAATCTAACTACGAATACTTAAGATCTATATCGATCATAATATCGTTACGCCTGCATTTTTAATAAGCGATATTAAAGTCGGTTGAAAATTATCGTCATTATATTATATTATGATTATATTATAATATAATATAATGATGTAATCGTATCATATTTATAATATATTATAACTACATTATAATTATATTATATTACGACTATATTATAATCACATTATAACTATATTCATATTATAATTAAATTGCAATTATACTACATTATAATTACATTTTAATTATTTTATACTTATATTGTATTATAATAATACTACAATTGTATTATAATATAATTATATTGTAATAATATTATATTACAATTATATTATAATACTATTATATTATAACTATGTTATAATTGAGTTATATTATTATAATTATATTATAATTATATTATAATTATATTATAATTATATTATGATTATATTATGTCATAATTATATCACAATTATGCTGCAATATAATTACATTGTAATTATATTATAATTATATTATATTATATTCATATTGTGATTATACTTATATTATGTATAATATTTGTATTTATATTATACATCATATTTTTATTTACATTATATATTATATTCATATTATATTTACATTGTGTATTATATTATATATTATGTTATAATTATATTATATTTTATAATAAGTAACGTTTTTGGAACGGATCATATTTGTAAGTGGGCACATACCTGTGGACTGTATTCGTGAAGCAAGAAGTACATTTTCCCGCCCCGTTGAGGTGATAGCAAAGTCGATATTACCGTAAAATTGTGGTTTTTTTCCGCACTCAGTTTCCGCATCCGGGCATCAGTAATTCATGTAATAAATATCGAATGCATCGAATTTAGAAATAGTAGATCAACACATTCCATTGTGGTATATACTCTATCGTTCAAATTCCATCATCCCAATGTTTGCGGTTGAAACTAAATTAGAGGTGAATGCACTTATTTTGAATTGTTGCACTTGGACCATCTCCTTCCCCTCAGTTTTCATCTAATAAGTGCATATCTTCATTTAGGACTTCTTATCACTCTTGGCGTTAACTATTCTCGGACCTAATGATACGATTACCCGAGTCGTGCAAATATTATTGCCATATTAAATTATAATTGTAAACAGTTGACGTAGATGTGCCCACATTGCAATGCATACATATATCGGATGCATCACTTCCACGGAATCCAGCATCCAGCTCTATAGCATCAGTCCCTCTGGTGAAGCGATCCTTACCCTCACCCCTTTTCCAATGACGATCTCTTGAAGGATTCACGGCACAAGCGATTCTTCATATGATTCCTTCGTACCCCTTTTCTTCTCGCTCATCAACTTCCTTTATGTTCGTTTGTCAACTGCCCAAATATATGTTCTCCTTCTAATAATAAAGTTTATTTGATATCGGTTGTCATTTACAATGGTATGCGGCATGTTGCAGTCATTATGCACGAAGTATTCCATCATTCTATTGCTATATATTGCTTTCATTAAGCGACAATGGGTCTCAAGAGGGCTCAGCAGTTAACCGTTTCACTGTTGAAAATTATGACATTAACCTCGGTTTTCTTCACTCCTCAAATCTTGCGATCTCTTCTTTTTCGACTCTTTGTGCATTTTTTTTTCTTTTGGGAAATCTTTTCCTTTTCAGTTCTCTTCTGCATCCTGAAGTCCTCTCATTCAATCCTGAAAGCGGATAAATCTTAAAGCGATGAATTTTCTCAGACTGGGATGTCGTCTCACAGAAGTGAGCGAATTTTTGAGGTGGCGTAATGGCGACTAAAGATGACTCTTCGCGCAAAACGTCACTTTGTTTGGTAATAAGTTACTCATTTCCTTTTTCTTTTTATTTTTCTTCTAGTGTAGAAGGGCAACTCTGGCATCAATTCAACCTTTATTTGAGCCATGTAAGATCATTCATCAATGCTACTTATTTCATCTATTAGTGTACATCTCGTCGTGCAGAAATTAATTCGTCCCAATAGATTTTCGCATGGGTAAAAAATAGAAGTAGGTAGAAAGGACATCTTGAAAATTCTATGCAGTCAGTAGTTTGGGCAGTTGCTTTCACGTTTTTTGCCTAGACACCATTGCCAAACGTGTGTCGCGGTTAGGTGATGGTCATTGAATTGGAAGGTTGCTGTCACAAGAAGCGCTAAACAACATTGCAAGATGATTACAGACGGTTGGTAATTACAGCTTTCGAAGGTGCTCATCGTAATAAATAAGTATTCATGTTCAGTGTACACATTTTACAACTCAAACGCTTTCATGCTTGAGTTCGAACACTGTAATGCTGCTGACAACTAACAAATCACCGAAAAAGACCACGAATAATTCAGCGTAGTTGATGTTTGATGCGTAGTGAGGTGGAAATTGCCACCGGGGTGGGTTGGATGGCTATAATATTTAGAGCACTTACTACGAACATGGTAATTATTGTCGGGAGGTTTTATTTTTACCGAGTTTACAGTGTGCTATTTGGGAAAAGCGATTAAGTCCTATGCGCAGTAATTAATCTTGATCGATCAGAACGACGTCTGATATCCGTTATGGCTCACATTATATATGTACTTTTATTTATTGTTATATTCAATATTCATATGAGAAAAACTTGCGTTGAAGTGTATATAAGAAAGAAGCAATATATGAGATCCGCGAGAGCCAAAGTAAACAACGAAAAGAAAAAATAGATGTACATAAAATAGGTTATGCACAGATTACACAATGAAATCCAAGAGGGTGAACACAGAAAGACAACAATGAAAAGAATATAAGTATTGATGAACACCTCGAATATGAAATATCCTATAAAGTGGAAATGAGAACAATTCAGCATATTTTGTAGAAAGTTTAAACAATGTGGTACCTTAAGCGTTGTTAGATAATCGTTTGTTCGTGAAAAACATCCACATCGATAGAAATTGAGGGCATAAAGTTTCGCAGATTTGAATATTGTCCATTCTTTGAAAATTCGTTCGATGCCTTAAGCTTTAATTTGCTCATGAAGGAATGTTCTATGGGCGAGAAAGTGCATTGTGTTAAGATATTCGCTGGATGAGCCACACACTAAGCATTCTGTAAATATCCTAGAGGCAGTACAGGTGTAGACACTGTTGAAGATAGTTTACCTCAAACGATGCCCTGTATGATCAGGACGATCTATTTCTTATTTCATTGTCTCTACTCTTAATTTTCGCTATCCAGAAAACATTTGTGGCTAAAAAAGTCGAGCTTATGCAATTTTCTTATCCTATACACAGGTCGGTCGAACTTTTTCGTGCTTTATCCCACATACATTATTTCTTTGCTGATTTTTTGGCTTCCAATAGGGGTTTTTTGCCTTATTAAGTGCCTATCATGTAACTTTTGTTTCTGTATCTTCTACTTATGCCATTCCTATTCCATAGACTTGATAATCTTTTCATGTGACCTAGAAGTAAGCAACAAATCTATCTTCGACTATCCTCCTTCTATCCCCTTCCATGGTCGTAAATAATAAAAATTTAGACCTACTTGAGAGATCAGGAAAGTTGAATTCGGATTTACTAGTCGTCTTGCCATTAATATCACCAATCGTTTATAACTCTTATTGTTATATCACCAAATCAGAGCTTTACTAATTGTTGCCTCACTTTGCAAACACAGATTGAATAGCCTACTTACACCCTCATTCATGCGGAGCAATTCAAAATACTCGATTGTTGCGACAATAGAGATCGAAGGTCAACCTCTATTGTTTCGGAGTTCGCGAACAACGACATCAGATAGTTGGTGTATGATGCTGAAGCTTGAATACAACGGTCTTAGATGGAATATTTGATCAATATGCATGCAAGATCGGAATATCACCACGTTGAAATTTTGAAAAAGTTAGGAATCTACTCGTGTTGCGTGGGTTTTTATTTCGCAGCTCTCATGTGTGGATAGGGTAAGTCGAGATACCCTCATATAAGGTCGACGATTTAACTCCATAAAATTGCATTTTTCATTGTTGTTGCATTCAGTTCTCGAACTGTCGAATCAATGCGAACAAGCCGCGTTTTATAAAAATGACGCCAGAAAGGCTTGCTGGTATGCAATTGTTGTGTTAATATGTTTGCTGTTTCAGAGGTGATTATTTCAAGTTGTGAGGTAAAGAAGTAAGGTACATAGATATGCAAAGGTGGGAAAAAATACCATCTTTCGAGGGGATCCAATAAGTTGAATTTTTTTTTCGCGAACTCTTGCATCGAACAGAACAGAAGTTGAAACGAAGGCGCGTAGGATTCGATTTTCTGCTGTACGGGAATCAAGTTGTTTTTAGGAGACTTTTTTTTGTCTATTTACTTTTCCTTCTTCAACGTCTTCTTAGAGCAGAAGATATGGGTTGATGCATATAGCGATGTTGATAGTAGGTTTGTCAACAAATTTTCGTTCACTAAATTGCCTCTGATATTCGATTCGTTATCCTTCTCCCCGCCCTCTTTTCCTTCGCGTTTCCCATTATTCAGGG
>QEWY01004092.1:3139-19386 GCA_006503575.1 Baylisascaris schroederi
GGGGGGGGGGGAGGGGGGAGGTAGAGAAAAGCAATAACTTTCAAACCGCTCGTTGAAATGATCGGAGATCAAATGCATTCCATTGGTGGAAATGCGAAGCCTTTGAAGGGTTGACTGTGAAGAATACTATGACGACGGCGCAAAATCACCTGCTTCAATGGTGACGCGCCAATCACAAGCAACAACAATTTTCAGCTTTTCTTCAAATCGCAATTAAGTTCTTTCGCACATTACATGTTACATGAAAAATTTATTCTAAATGAAGAAAAACGAGCATTTCGTTAGCTAAACGCTCTCATCACAAATTCCACTTTTCGCGCATTCACTATCATCCTTCATAATTAACTAATAACCCATAAAGAGTCGTTTTAATGCGCCGTAATACATTTGTCAAATATACAAATTACAAAATAGGCAGGATTGAGATGTAATATAGATTGCGTAACATCTGTACCTTAAGGCGTAGCACGTTTATTCGATAGCTATTTATCTCTAATAAAGCATGAATATTTCTTGATGATATAAAGAGTTTTTTGCAAATATGAAAAAGCGAGCGCAGAAATGCAAAAAAATTGTTGCGCGGATGATAAAAAACAAATAAATTGGATGACATGATACTTACTCATGTTTACTTTCTCGCTTTTTATACCCATTTTCAGCTACCCACTATGACGAGTTCAGTATAGCGCCATAGTAACACCCGACCAATAAACATTTCATAAATCGACTGCATATCCTTCTTCTATGACCCACTATCGGCTTCAAGTTGGGACATATTCGATACTAGCCGCGATTGCTGCCGGCCCTAAACCTTCACTTCTCAACTCTCATCGCTTCATCAGCCTCTTTCATAAGTTATTTACAAATTAGAGCATATATGGCATAATAATGCTCTTCGTGTTCAAGAGATCCATTCCCTTTTTGTCTTCTAAACAATTTCGTTTGCAAAGCCCAATATAGCGGAACACTGTCTATGACACGAACTGAAATTTGTTTTCACAGAATATATATATATATATATATATATATATATAAGGTTGAAAACACTGCAGAATATACCTATTAAAGGAACATGCCTATTGAGCAATATATCGTACTCAAAATATAGTAATTGGAAGCAGTTTCTAATAAACTTGAAATATAGCATACGTGATGCTCACTATACGAGTGAAGTTGTAGATGAATTTATACTGAATTCTATTTCATAATTGTAACCTCATGTTCAGCTCTTCTTCATGAGATTTTATAATAAATTACAAGCCACATGTGCATTCTTAACGCATCTTTGATGCATTTGGCAGTGTTTTTACCAGCTTTACTTAATTTACAACCGCATTGATTTATTCGTTTGCCTTTAGACACCACATCTTTTGGATGATTTTCTATGTTCATATCAATTTTGATAAGTGAATAAAATATTCATTTGTTTCATTGATTTATTTGTTTGAAAATATTGTTTAATTTGATTAGTGAGCATATTCTGATGGGTCATTCGTTGCACATTAATAATGGTGGTTGTAAGAACCCATATTGTACATCACTCTTACAGATGCGTTTCTGCAACGCTTCACATATGCTGGCTTACTTATCGATATATGCTTTAACTTGAGGGATAATACAACAATGTTTCGTGGGGATCAAGCTAAGCTTCATAAAGAAATTTTTTTCATTAGCTAAATATTCCCATTGAAGTATCCACTAATATTCCCTCGGTGATGATTGTTCAAAAATATTAAGTGCTCTTTTCGCTCCTTCAATAATTGTAAACTCCAACATGTACTTTCGTACTTCTGAGGCAGTCGTTAGCGTCAAATAATAGTTCGGCTTAACAGCCCAGTTAACACTCGTTCTATATAGCACAAATGGGATTTTCACGCATTATCAACCACTTAATGCCTCACATAGGTCTTTTATGACTAATAATGGCCTATTTGCATGTGCATTCCACTTGAAAGCATCGAAATGAAGCGGAAAAAGCGGAAAAATGCCTTCGATAGTATGTTCTTCATTCGGTGCTCTTTTCGTCCACCAGTGCCAACTCGAATGATGCATAAGACTCAACGTAATTCATCTCCACTTTTTCGGTTTAATATATGAAAAATTAAAGTGCAGTGACTTGTTGCTGAGTTTCCGTTGTACGCAATAATGTTTTCCTTGGGAGCATTCACATATAGTAAAGGCATATCGCAAAGAGATGTGCATTGAAGCATCACAAAATATTGCACCATTGAAAAACATGAAAACCTTAAGCGTCGAGTCGGGAATTTTTGAGAGAGCAGGAAGAATCGCTGTTCATTTAAATTCCAAATTATTAGAATAATTGCAGTGCGGAACAAAAAGAAGAATCATCGAGAGAGGATAGAGAGTGTTCAAAAATTCTGGATTCAGACCAGTGCACTTCCAAATCCGTTGAATGTTACTTATCAGGAGCCAAAAATTCCTCTAGTAAAGTATCGGCGAGAATTTATGCTCCCCTCCACTACTTCGATCGCCCTTTTTTTCCGTCTTCACTTCTCCATCTATGTTTGGATGTTCATATGAAGAATGCAACACATTTCGAAACAGAAACATCTGATTCATTATTCTGACAATCGTAACACATTATGGTCTATTTTTCATCGAAAATCATTTTTAAAGTTTCATTTCAACATTTTTTTATAGTTTACACTTATAACATTTTACAGCAAAAAAAATCCATTTCAAAAAAGCGTACTTGAAGTGACAAAAAATATCCCCCTCCCATCCAATATTTGGGTGTTGCTCTTCATTCTTTGAAAAAAGTATCAAATAAACGAAAATTTGTATTCTTCTCACTCAAATGGCGCATCAAGTTCGCTAGTCTGTAATTGAATTTCCCTTTAGTGTCGTTCACTCTAGAGACATGAATGCAAAAAAAAGAAGAAAAATTTTTTTTCTTTGAAATGGAAAACTGATAGTTTTTCACTTGAAATGGGAAACTGCATTTTCTCTATTCCATATCACATTCGCTAATGAGCTTCATTGTAAAGCCATCCTATCAACGCCCACTATGGGCAACTGTTCTAAATAAACACGATGAGCAAATTTCGCCTTAAAAACGTTTCGTGAAGATTAACAATAATTGAAGAGGGCAATGAAAAATTTAAGTTTCGATTTTGAGCTCTTTCGATGGATGTTTCATTCTTCGAAGGTGCATGTTCTGTTTTTAATGGGAATCGAATTGCGGCACTTTCACATCATAAAACATTGAAGCGTTAATGGTTTCTGCGAAACAGAATGCTGAATATTTCGCTGTTTTAAGTTATTAAACATTTACTAAATACCATTGAACACTTAAAGCTCTAAAAAAAATTCAACATAAAAATGCAAATTGTTTTATGTTTGCAGTAACTGATAAGAGGCACTCATTTGTTTATCGTGATATCGAAAAATCTAGAATCGACACTTCAATGATCCGTTGCATTTTAAGAAGGATTTATGTGAACATCGCACTATGCGAAGGGATATTGCCGTTTTAGAAGGTTTTTCTTTACATATTCTTTCAACGTTCCAAATTACAAAAGAACAATTTAAGTAAAAGAATTACGCTGCAGGATTGCTATAGTGGAAAGAACAAAAAACCCAATGAGAAGCAGTAATGTGATATTATTTCTGCTCATACTTCATAATTTTAATCCTTGAGCAAGGCATTTAGTATAATTAAAGTGATAGGAAAATTCAACTGATAATGAAGAAAAGAAATCGAGAAATAAAAGTCACTTGAGAAAGTGATCAGATTAGATTGTGTGTGTATGTCAGAGAGAGTGAGAGGGAGAGAGGGAGAGAGAAGAGAGAGAGGAGAGAGAGAGGATAATGAGGAGAACACTAGATGATGGTTTAAATCATTCATTTAACTATTTCCGCAATCAATCATTGTTTCACCATTAGTAATGTTTCGAGATTTAGCAATTTTCGAGATTTCACCTGATCGAGATTTAGCACTTCAAATTTAGCAATTCACACAATTGGCGATCTTTTAGACAATTTTATCAAGAAAACGCACAGATTTAGCAGTTCAAAGCTTAATTTGGAACAAATTTTCAAATGATTGTCTCAATTTATATCATTTAAAGCGGTCAAAGTTATCATAGCTCTGAGCTTGATGTATTCGGATGACCAAATAATCAAACTCAACAACATAATTTTTCATCTACAGTGATAAATAGATTTTCATTTTGAAGGGAAGAGAGGGAAAGAGAGGGAATGAGGTGGGGATTGAATAAAGCCGCAGTTTTATAAAAAGCAAGCCACAGTATACCCCGTTGTTTCTTACAATGAAGCAGTACTTATTATGAATGCCCTGAAATTCGTCCTTTTCGGGGTCCAAGTTACACACTGAGATAATCTCTTCGTTCTCTGTGGGAGAGACAATTTGGGTTGTTCGCTTGTCACTGTTTTATGCCAAAATGTGCTCTGAGTGATGTCATTCAGAAATTCTAAGCAAACGAATCATATATGAGTGTGGTGATGGTATTTTACAGACATATTTGATGGCATTTACGACGCCTCTTAGAGTGTTTCATCAACACGGAAATAGTTTATATTAGTACTTGTTGAATGCCGGAAACAGTTTATATTAGTTGAATGCCTTTCATAAGCGCAAAGAATAAAGGAACTACCTAGCAAAATCAAATGAATTTGAAATGGTTTCAATAATAAACAACCCGTTTTCATGAGCTCAACTTTTAAACTTGTGTGAAATCGAGAGTGCCCCAAGCAAATGTTGTATGCATTTTTGATTTCGATAGTAGAATCAACAAAAGTAAAATTTAAGAAGTTGTATAGAATATTCGAATGGTTCGTTCGAATAATGGCAAAGTTGACAACGCTTTAGGTATATGGTTCTCAAAAACATATAGTTTTGGTGGTTAACCGTTTAAGTAAGAACATCACTGGGGCATCCCCCATGCCAAATCGTCTTCAGTACGCCAGATGTTAAATTCGCTTAGATAGGCTTTTTGACATTGCCTTTGTGTCATATAGGGGGATAATTAACGCCCCTTCTATTGTCTTGTATTGGTCGTTGCTCCGTCGGTTGAAAGTGGGCTCAGATCAGATCATTGACTCAATTCTGCCGACCCATTCTGCTCAGCAGTCTCGTCGGGAAGAAAGTGGCGAAGTTCCAACCTTTTTATTCTGGGGAACAGCGTAAATCACCTCGTCAACATCTGGCGAACAGGAGACAAACCTAAGCCCTAACCTTCATACGACCTAACAACCTGTCCCCTAAGTGAAAGTGGAAGCGATTTGAGGCGACCTTTGTTCGCAGTAAATATTTTTATGGTTCAAGTAGAGTGCACTATAATAAAATAAACTAAAATGAGCAATAATGAATTGAAAAATTTTAAGGAAATGTGAAATAAACTAAAGTCTTCAAATATAGTACTGATAACAAGTGCTCAACTCGCCGTTTTATTCCAATTTAACGCCTCAAATCAAGCCCATCACGTAACAGCCAAACCTCGAGCTGCTATGAAGATGGAAGCGATGACAACTACTACTTCAAATATTCCAGCCAACTAGGAAAAACAATATTTTCTGGAATCTGCGTGATTCAGAGCTGATTTCAGTGCAATATGCTGTTCACTTTGGAATGGATAAACAAGAAACCACCATTTTTAAGAGCAAAAGTCAACTAGAAGGCAGCGAGTGCATAGATTTGCAACCTATCAGGAATGAAACTTGGTCATATCATTTGATCCATGGTTGAAATGAATAAAAGCAACGAAAAAAATGTGAGGAAAAATGTTGGAGAAGTGATGAAATGAATGATAAATACAAGAAATGTAACAAATTAGATGCATTTATGCACAAGTTTGGAATGCTTGAGATAGAGCACCAATCTTCTTAATGAGCACATCATTGGGTAAGTAATTTTGTCTACTGAAATCTAGATAAAATCTCCAAAAATAAAAACCACTAAATGCATTCAATGATGCGCCTCTGAGGCAATATTACATGCACATCGATGTGAGAAGATTCTTTGCTAATGAATGCATTCTATTGCTTACATTGCCAATATTGTGCTCAATTTTAGTCGACAGCCTAGCCTTTTGCCTCTCGAAAACAAATAACGTTGCGCAATTCCGTTCTTCTTTTACAGAATTATCGACTAAAAATGTTCACATTTTCTTGAAACCATAAATAAAGCTACATGGAATCTCATTATTGTGTTATTGAAAGATATTGGTTTATATTGAAATTTTCAAGTGTTCACATTTTGCTAGCAAATAGCGACCAAGAAATCAATGAAACCTCTGAATACAACCAGCAAAGAATCTAATAAATTCATTGAGACTTATCTTCGATCCGTAAAACTTAATCCTTTCAAAAGGTGCCATATATTCATTTTCAGTTTTCGTCTTGGTCATATTATTTTAGTGGATGCACTTTGCCGGAATTAATCCTTCAGTGAAAACAATTCCCCTTAACACTGTCTGTGTGGATTTCATAAAACGCATTTAAGTATTCACAATGAACACCATCGAGTCTTCTTAATGCAAAAAATAAAAATAAAAATCAACTACTTGCAATGTTACAAGCAATGCATAATTGCTACTGCCATCTTACAGAGTCGATAGACATGTAAACAGCTCGATGATCCTATAAATGAATATATGCTAGAAAATGCGCTTTCGCTTCAAGCACATCTAAAATCAAACATTGTGGGGTGATTTTTTTTTTGCACATAAACTGTCATATCATTGTATAATCTATGAAAAAATCTTAATAACTTCGAAAGCATAAGGCTTCCATCATTAATTACTTCAAAACAACATGTTGCACTTAGCGTCGGTATTAGGTGCACTCCGGGATCCCTAACGAAGTTTTTTTAGTGAGTAAATATTAACTACCACATTAGGCATCCTAACCACTATCAAACAGGCACAGCGACGGGAAGGTGTAACTGAAGTAGGTGAGTGTGGAACGCGATTGTGAATGTGGAAAATGTTAATTCACGATCTATCATTAGGTTCTACCTAATAATGGCAGTCGTGTTACCAACTTCCAGGGACCTCCTATGTGCTTTGAATGGCCCTTAAAATTCTCTGTCCCTAGCAGAAATCCCGCGAGGGGCGACGGATATTAACGTGGGTTTTTTTTAGTCCCGGAATTTCTGAGCTTCTGTGCTTTTGGCAATGAGGAATTTCGGAGCAATTGAATAAAATTTCTTCCAGAAGCAATATTAATTCGATCTGAAAAGAGACAACTCTTCTGTACCTAACGTTCTAAAATAGACTGCAAAGGTTTTGTTTCATATACACCCCTATATAACATACAGTAACGACATTTTGCACATAAGTGCATCTTTGCATGCCTTTTTAAATAGTCCGAACTTCGGCTCCTTCAAGCTTTCTCCCTCTACGATAAGTTCGGTTCATTTGGCAAGCAAATACACTAATTGTATTGAATCAACATGCTCTTCGATAAACTAATTGATATGCAATGGACTGAAAACAAAGCGAGAACATAAAACAACAGCTATTATATGTCTGGTGCATCCATTTTCTCTTTGAACTTGACTTGCGGTGGAAAATTTCCCGACGGGAAAAAAAATTGCAGCACCGAAAGATTGCATGCACATCAATGAGTATACGAAAGCACACTTCACCTCATAAATGAATTCATGAAGCATGCAAGCCGAATATTCGTAGGTCCCTCTTGTATCGATCACAATGATTTATCGATTACACTGTTGGAGTTTACTCCGAAAACAATATTCAACAATATTTTAACTGCTAATGCGGTAATCGAAAACAGCTTTGACTGCTAATACAGTAGTCACATAGACTAAGTTAACCTCTCATACCTATAACTTGCTTTACAAGCTTTCAAATAAAAGCTCCATAGCGGAAAGAAAGCGATTTTTTACAAAATCATGTTTCCACTTTTTCTCGATATCATTTAGGCTTCAAACCGAATTTTTCAACTTTTTTCGATGAAGCATTACCGGTAAGTTGACCACGATTGCAACATACTTCTGCTGCCCAATGAATATAACTTTTTTCGGTGAAGCAACTCTTGCATACGAAGGTCAAAGCTTCACGGTGCTTAAATCAGAAACATTGCTTGAATCAGAAATCATTCGAGGACACTAATGTAACGAACTTTTTAGACCTTCTCAACAACTTTATAGGAAGATCCACCTTTAAACGTTGTTTCTTACATTCAACGAAATTTATGAGCGGCAGTGCTAACACCAGATTTCAGATTGGTTAAGATTTCCACTGATTTTTTTCAGTATTCATAAGCGCTAAGAAATGAATTACCGAGCTTTTGCGTCTAAGCCTCCCGCCTAGAATATAAATCTGCAATTGGTAGTTTTTAAGCTTTTGAAGATGTCAAAGAGTTAGGCAGGATAGAAGAAAAAAAAAACGAGAATATGCTGAGGAATAGAATAACGCACTCTATTGCGGTCAGTAATGGGCGACTTGAAATGTTTCTTCAATGCAGAGCAATTTATATTCTTCCGTTCTCCTCCCATCTCTAATTTGTTGATCATTTCCAGTTGAGAATTTCACTCATGCGCCAATTTCTTTTCGTTTGATTTCTCTCAATCTCTTATTGTGGATTAAGAAAATGTTTCATAATTAGTTTTGTGCGGCTAATGATCACATTTAAAAATATCCTGTTTTTATTACATTTCATTCATGCTCACCTTTCAAGAATAAATCTATTTTATATAAGAGAAAATGGAAAGAAAAACAAAAATTAAACTGCTTCCCTACAAAGCGAATTCGGCGAATCCGTTTATTCGCAAATCGATTGGATGAGACGAAATTGGGAATCTCTGCCCGCAAAAATGCATTTAAAATTAGATGCCACTAGCATGTTATAGTGGGATATTTTAAAGAACAGCAAATTTTGCTAGCTTGGTCGAAATAGGAAATTGAAGAGGTGTTTCTGATACTTTTCGAGAAATATGACTTCATAACAGTGAACATGGAATGCTGTAGATAAAACGATTGTCTCATATCTATGAATTTATCCTATTTTGCTTAGTGCTAAAAAGTGCTATTTAACTCGCTGCTCCTCCTTATATTCATAAGCGGTACATTTTGATTGTACAAGCGGTACAAAAATTTTGCGACTAAGCTCCACTTTTATTGCTCAAAGAGTTTTTGAAAGTAGGTCTTATATCAATTGAAAATGCTCCGAAAACGAAAGACTTTTTTTTTTCTTCAAGCCGGAAGAAGCAATAGCCTCTCCAGCAATAAACTGATTTACTTTTCACAGCCTTGTTCTTAAAATTGCAGAACTTAGTTTGCTAAGGCTGATAAATGGGTTATTTCATTCGTATAATCCATTATCTGGTCTTTTCGGCAGAAACTAGTGCTCGTAGTCGAGTGTCCAGAATTTGGCAAGAGGGGAAGTGATCTTGGCTCATTTGAATAGAAATTCTCTCTCGACTAAACTCTCATGGCCTTTTCTGCTCTTCAGCAAGCCTTCCAATAGAAAGATTGTCCCTCTCCACATCCATCTGTTCCCCGTGAAGCTGAATTCTAGCCAAGGTCGTTCATATAAACGTAGATAAACCTGTCGTCGCTACTATGTTTTCGATAAATTCGCACAAAAAAATGTGACAAATAAATGCATAGATGGATTGTTGCTCAACAATTAGGTGTCTCATGCGAATTAAAACACTTTTGTCAAAATGCAAAGGTGTCTCATGCGAATTAAAACACTTTGTCAAGTGCACCTATGCTGAAGTTTAATGATGAACTTTAATAACTAAGCTCAATAATTTCTGTAATGTCGCATATATACTAAATTAACTGCCAAGCGCATGAAGCAATCCACTCCTATAAACTTTTACATTGTTTTAGCAATTTTATTAGCTAATTTGCCTTCATAGAGGAAATTCAAGCTGCTGTCGCTATAAGACATTCTTGAAGTTCTGCCGCTGCTTTCAAAGAACGAAAGAGCCCATAGTGATGTTATATTTCAAAAATTCTTCATATCGTTCTTCGCTACCTTCAAAATTCGATATATTTGAAGTATAGCTGAAACTATCTCTAAAAGTACATCCTACTACTCCACAAATCGTTTTAATTATACACCTATCGATTTTTGTGTCAAAGCAAATTTAAATGATACAATAGTTCCTTGGCAAAAAAAAAACTGAATAACAGAGATGAAACTGAATAACAGAGATTCAATTGCATAGTATGCGTTTCTTTTGCTAAGAAGAGACATGCTAAGAGGCGTGGACTAAAATACATAGAGCTAGCGCAATATTTGTGGCTTAAAGCGACGTTTCAATCATTGGCCATATGAGGTCTAACGAGTGGGCTATAGCAAGTAATACTTTTTGATTTTTATGATGTCTTTTTTCGCTGATTTTATTAAAATCGCGCCCACTTCTGCTTAGTTGTCCCACTCAGGCAAAGCGTTATCTTTCATTACCTCATCTGAGTGCACGAAAATCTCCCGTGAGAATATAAACTATATTAGATTTTAGAAGCATGGCCAAGAAACATGCCGGAAGTAATCGCTTGCTGCTTCATGGCTTATGAGAACATATTTAAGTATGTGATGCGAATTTTGCAGAAGCGCATTATTGCATATTCGAGCTTTACTGAGGATATGAAAACTCAATAGCCTTAATCCGAGCCCATTATTTGCTTTGGAGAATATGGAATGGTTAGAGTGGGTTTAATTGCTACGCTTTTAAGAATGTCTCCTATTTCATTTGAAGCGATCTAAGCTTTTTACCTTCTTTCTGCTAGCAATTCCTTTAGTGATCCGAATTCCGCACCCCAGAAAAAACCATCGCTGTGTGGTACATTCAATTTTGAATGAACAAACGGCAAACACTGCACCATCGACTGATTTGAATTAATTTGTATGCAGTTATTATTATCTATTCCTTAATATTTATGCAGTAATCTATTACTATCAATACAGTAATCTATCTATTCCTTCGCCACTGTGATCTATATGTGAGCTTTTTATGCTCCAGCATTTAGCCACGTTATGAACTTTCGGTCTCCCGGAATCGGAAGATTGCGCTTCTTGCATACTGTGGACATCAAAACGCCTATAAGCTCGTCGTAGATTTGCAGACACCCAAAGTAACACATCAACACCGGAAATCACAACTGAAGAAGAGCAATCTCTATACAATGGCTTGAGAATATAATCTGATCGCAGGCAATCTAAATTCCTTACGGTCTGATACTAAAACCTCCAAAAATGAACTTTTGTTGTCGTTTTGCCACATTTCTAAAAATGAAGGGCTGCCTGAAAGCACCTAAACACATTTGTGGAAGTTCAGAAAATCGATCTTTCTAAAGTTGTCGAAGTTTAACGCTGTAGTAATCACAGGATTCTTATGCACACCATAATATACAATGGAAAATTAATATTCGATTTATGGATTTTATTCTCATATCAGCGAACCGTTACTGCTTATCATGAATTTCTTATGCCTTTGAATATCAAACACTCAAGAGCAGAATTGGTGAGAAAATACGACTTTGCAATATCTCAGATTCTGAAATGCTCTACAAACTTGACAGTTCAAGTTTGACAACTTGTTACGGAAGTTATTTTTGGAGGAAGTTAAAGAAGTTATACCCATATGCGTTTCTTATTCGTGTCTCTGAGCCTATGTTTTATCGATGAAACTAAATGAGACGAAATCGATTTATCCACTATTCTTTGCTTATTTCTTTCTAAGCTGCTTATATGTAAATATGCATAATTAATGCATTCATTTGCGTATTCATGCAATTATGTGGGCGTTGTGTTGATGTATATCTTCATTGTTATGTGCAATTTTGTTGTGTGTGTGAATGAAAACGATCTCATTCAATTCACTCCAATAAACGCATATCAACAAATTCAGATAATCAAGTGAGCGGTATTCAACTTTCATACTTAAATCGAAATATGAGAGCCGATAAAATTACAAAGCAGTAATTCTGAACGATAAGTTCAGCGATCGTTAAGTGCAAAATTACTCTTCCGCTTAATAATAACTAAAGATCATAATTGTCCGTAAATGTTTTCGCTTATTGCGCTTATTTTATCCTTTACTCTCAATCAGCCCATCGTTAATTTCACTAATAAACCCGTTCACAAATGCACATATATCCCTAGGAATATTCAAACAACAAATGATATTAAATATGTGATTAACCAGCACAATCAACGAGCATTTGAGATCGCTATTCGTATAACTAATGAAATTTTGAAAACTTTAAACAAATACAGGCATTCTCGAGTAATGCGTCACAGATGTAAGAAAATCAGAATCTGATGGAATACATTTTGCGAGCAAACTGGTAGTAATGTGAATGCCTTGCTCTTGCTGGAGGCCATTCGAAAGGATCGTCGAAACCTATGATATCTTTAAAGCACTGTTTCAAACACCGAATTATTATTAAAGGACTTTCATTTGCACAACGTTCTGTGAAGAATTTCGAGGCAGGATTTGCAACGTGGACTACATTGGTCTTTAAAATATTTTCTGAATACCCTCGGGTGAAATATCTCTACGAACGCCCCCACAATATGTATTTCTGAGTGTACTTAAGGGGAAACACTCAAGAATGTGCTCGCATTATGCCAAAAGCCTTGGTGAAGTGTTGAATACGGAGATAAAAATAGATTTGAAATGGAATATGCAAACCGCATCGTCTCCACACAATTCATGTAGATTAAGTGTCAAAGTTCAAGTCAAGTGATACTAAAATCTAAAACTGTCATTCATTTAGCCAATCAACGATCCCGTTTGAATCTTCCTGTAGAATTTTTTAATCGACATTTGGTACCAAAGCAAACGGCGTGCTTTACGTCGTTAGTAAAATGTCTTCAGATCTCTAGCAAACTGTTCGAGATGTCGTTTACTTCAACTGACAACAATAGCCGTCTAAGAATGTTAAACTGCAGAGCACTGCTGAAGATCGCGCAGCTTGTAAAAAATTTTCTGTTCGCCTTTACTCTGAAACTTGGATCGCTGCAGCAGTATTTGAGTGGCGGAATGATACTGCACATCCCAACTTTCCTGATAATGTTCACACTAATTAACGTTCACACTAAGCGCCCCTGGCATAACCTAACTAAAATACTACTATTTGAAATTTTTTGGCAAAGATGGGAATCCAGTCGTTCTCACAAGGAACTAGTCAGGGAACTATTGAGCAGCTAGCCAAGAAACCCTATATATTCAGTCAGATTAAGAAAGCTTGTGGTAAACAAATGAGCACATCCCTTGAAAATTGCTTAAGCTCTTAACAAATTGAAGAAGTTGAACTTTTCGAATAATCGTTTTCTGTTGAATACGACGGCGATTTTTTTTTCTCAGTTAGGGATTTACAGAGTTCTACATGTAGAGATGACGAATCTCGGCATATGAGAGGCTTCGTTCGAATAGCATAATCATTGGGTCGATAGTAAATGAGAATTTTTCTTGATTAAATTGGACAGCACATCGATAGAACTAGCAGAAACGTTATTACTCATATTTTTTCAATCTTTGCCAAAATTAATGAAAACTGCTTCAAGTTTTTGTTTGAAAGCGCCTCAGCACTAAATCAGATTTCATGGTATCGTCTATCGTAAAAAAAACACTGGAAAAATAATCTGCTAGCAGTTCACATTTCCTTTCGCCTTTCCCCAAAGGAGAATCGCTCTGCAACTTCGAAGCACAAATAGACATGGATGGATTGCAAGTAATTTGAACCTTCCAACTGCATACGCATAACATATGTGCCAACTTGCACCGAGCGTGCCTTTAATACGATTTTTTTCAGCTTATCACATTTCCTTTGGGATTTAGCAGCGCAGCTCCAAGGTTGGTGATCAAACACTAACCTTGGAGTGCCTGGTCTAAAGAAAACTTTTCTTTATACCATGCCATAGCAAGTAACTTCAACTTTCTGCTTCTCACTTCCAATCTTTTTCAGTAATGTGCAGTGACCATCTTTTCACTCAAACAATTCGAGAAGAACTCATTATATACATATATTTATATAATTCTAGCAGCCCTGATATGGAAATTAATAGTGATGTGGTCGCTGATCAGACATAGCGAACGAAGTCAACAACAAAAGAAGCTCTGTTAAGATTAAGGCCCCTATCTAACAAAACGGCTTCAGATTAATCGACTTCGACTCTGATGAAGCAGAAGCCAGGTTCATAATCGTTGTTCTCATAATCGTTGAATAAAATCAGCTTGAAAATCATGAAGCTGGCTTCTTGAACGAATATTTAACTTTTAATTTTCGAAAAGGTCATAAATTGGGAAGCTGAACTTCCCGTAGATGCAAGAACAACACATTCACTTGAAAACTTTCTATAGAAGGGCCGAGAATTGTCGCCTATCCATCAGCGTTGAAAGAAATTATGAAACTTAATTATGAGCGTTTGAGAATTAGAAAAAATTCCATGCATTTTACAGTAGTCATTTTTTTGTATCGCTCTGACCTGGCTTTCAAAAAATACACCTTAAGGGATTTCTGCCTATTGGATTGATTGGAATATGAATAGACTAGTTCATCAGGCGAAAGCAGTGCAAGAGCAGATATGGTACAAGCCCATAAAGCATGTTTCTTTACTTGTTTCTGTCTAATTAGTCATCTAATTAGCTTTACTCTCCTTTATCATTTTTCATTCGCCTTACTCTTACTTTCTGATATGCAAAATATAATAAATCAAGTTGTTTTAAATTGTAGTTCGGTGGGCTAGACGTATGACATCACCCCAGCATTATTGCACATTGAGATACTAACGATGCAGTAGAAACACTTAGCTGGAGTGGAATGAAAAAACTTGGCTGGTTATTTCCTCTGGTGAAAAACCTGGTTCAAAAAAACATCAGAGAAGATGCACTGCGAACGGTATTTGCAAACATTCGCTAGATATTATATAAAGAATCGCCGAATAAAATGTATAGCTAAACAAATGAATAGGTTTGCGCACAACTCGCTGCATTTTTTACAGTTCATATTTATGCGCTTTTTTTTTTGCAGTACTACGCTGAATAGATTAATCAACGAAACTGAAAAGATTGAATTGTATTTCTCGACTGAGTTTGTCGGCCAAAGAGCAAATAATGACAAAATAACAAATTTAAGTAACGGTACGAAAATATTACGATGAGCATCCGATAATTTAGGAAAATAGCTGAAGTCAATGAAAATAGAATCTATTGGTTAAATGCTCATTTTTGGAGAGTCTCGTTTACCTAAGCTGACAGTGATTCGTCGAGCTCAAGAGTAGCTAAACATTTTTAAAGGTGCAATGAAATTTATGCGCCTTTCAATTCGGTCAGATGCTTCTTACATACCAGTCGACTAATTGAACAAGGAATTTTGTCTAAAAGATTTGTGCCATTGCTACCGCCAATTACGCAGAAACGGATTATTTTACATTATTAATTTTGTAGGTAATTTTTCTGAAAGCTGCAGGTCAGCTGGAAGAAACGCAGAGACGGATACCATGCTAGTCAACCCATTGTAATTACTAATTAGAGTTCGGCGTCGTCGGCTAAATTTTTAGAGGCGATACCATCCCGAACGAGAAAGCAATGTGAGGACACTTCCCCTCTGATCCCTCAATTACTTCAATGCTTTCATCTTGAAACAAACCCTTTCCATGCGGTTATTTAATCGTTATTATAAATCATCTTGCTGAAGATATCAATTAAGAAAAATGCAATTCATTGTATGCTAATGCAAGATTTCTATTTCAACTATGGAAAAGAGTCATTTCGAGATGTCAATAATTTGTGACATGTGCACTCTTTGAAGTGTATGTGGAATAGACAAAGTCATATATAAACGAATGGCCTAACGAATATGACTGCAAAAAGCTTACGCACTTCGTTCCAATCTTTTCGGCACCCATTACATTAGTGGTTGCTCTTAGCGCCAAAGGCTTTCACGAACACCTTACAATTCTGTTGATGAATATGAATTACATAGGCAACTAGACACTCGTATTGATTTAGTGAAAATTAAGCAATTCATTGGTCAAGAATGCCAGAACAGATGGATGGAATACAATCGTTAGCAGTTTTTTTCAGCTTTCATAAAATACATAGAAAAGAAAAATAAATTATGCAAAATAAGTTGCTCCCATTGAATTGATCACAATGGGTGCACAAATCTTCTATGAAAAAATTTGCTCTCTTCTGAGCCATTCGGAATTAAATAAATATCGGATCGACGTTCAAAGCACACAAATTTCGCTGCGCCTTTAAACATCTAATTAAGCTCCCT
>QEWY01004093.1:0-13947 GCA_006503575.1 Baylisascaris schroederi
TATGCCTCTGCTAATCAACTTTAACCATGCAACTGTAGTCTTTATTTTCCAAGTAATACTTCAGAAAACGTTGCGCGCGTACAGAAAAACAAATTATTCGCCCTATTTATTCGTTTCGTAACCCCAGGGTTCATTACTCTCATAAGTTCTCAAAATCATGCTCGTATCGCCAGCAAAGTTTTATCAGGAAGTTAGAGGTGAGTAGGTCAATATCCGCAGCGGGATAGAAAGACTGCTGTTTACATTTGCTGAATTAATGCTCATTGTCATATGATCATAGCGCTGCTTATGGGGAATGTTCCTTGTAGAAGAGGCAAGGGGAAGATGAAACGATTGATTTTGAAGGGGGAAACCTGTTAGAGTGAAGGAATGCTGATGACAAATTTTTCTTTCCCCGAAGTAATCTGTTCCCTCATTGCCATGTGCAAAGACGTAGGCGTGCATTCTCCTTTCCAATCGTATGGAGAACCCAACAGTCCCTCTGAGAAAGCGGAGACCCTCTGTAGACGCATATTTTTTGAAATCTCTTTGCTCCACTGAGAAATTTTCAATTCATTTTGTTGCCTCAATGAAAAATTTTGTTCTCCCTTTGCCCACAAAAGATTGACAAGAATTCGAGATCTCCATGATCTTTCAGGGGATACTGCAACGGTAAGCTCATTCGTTGTACTCTTGAAGCTCTTAGTTATTGTAAAATAGTCTTCCTCAGCACTTTCTGTTTGTCGACCGACCCCCTTGTGACGTTTGCTAGAAACATTTTTTGGTTGACCAATCCTGCGTATCAACGCGAGGCATCGGCTGCTATAAAAATTTTGGCTATTCCGACTCTAACAAAGTTTCAGATTCGATGTTTGAGTTTAGACGGCTCAATAACCTTCAGATTTGATACTCTTAGCACGATGCCATCCACCAGAAAATTTCTGAGGTTGCTGTTGCGCGGGCCAAATGTCGCTAAGGCTGTAAAGTTTTGGCCACGCTTTGTCCCGTCTACCGTGGAGTACTCGTTAGGGACCAAACTTTTTTAACGGAAATTTATCCTCTATGATAAAGGTTTTCGGAGATGCCAGGGACGCTATGCGTGGGAGCGATGGTTACACTTTTGATTGGTGTTGTTTGTGTGCGGAACTTGCCCGTAGAGTAGGTCCTCGTGGACCCGGTGGTTGGCCACTGTATGCAGCCGACCAGATGTCGCCCAGATGCCGAGCGTCACCTCCACGGAGGAGCGGCTGTCGTGTTGTCATCTCTAGTCTTCCAGCAAGTGGGTCGTGGCGGGATCTTGAGATACGTCCGTTAAAGTTGTTATCGTAATGGATGATGCAAATAGTGCACCTGTGTCTGAAAACTGGATTCCCCTGAAAATTCAGTTCTGTGTTGGGAATCAGTTACAGTTTTCTCCTCGTTTTTTTTGTGTTATTCATAGCGGTGGTTTTGAGTGATGTCATATTCATGCGTGTTAGGACCAACCGCCGCCATATGTCAATGAGATAGCGATTTTCTGTTTCCACCGTTCGTCATTTCCGTGCAATTTTTACCCTCGGGAGGCACTTACGAATCATACTGCGGCATGAGCACATATGCGTGCAGCCGGAAGGTAAAGCTTGAGAAGGATGCGTTGCAGTCATTTGCAAAAGTGCAGGTAGTTGATAGATCTGCTGCAACGATCAGGTATGCAGGAAAATGCATCAAGCTGCTTAAATGCCCGCTTCTCTCGACTTTTCTCGGTCACTTCTCTCACCTAATTTCTGCAGATCTGCAAATCAGTTCTGTTATTCAGCCGGATGTGGCTCACAAAACAAGTTTGCAGTGAATGATTTGTGCAGGTAAGCGTTAGGGGAGAAGAAGCCAGTGAGCTGTGATTTCATTCGGTTGCTTTAATGGACAAAGCTGTAATGGTGTACATTGCATTAGTCTCCACAATGCACATTTTCACCGAGAGGGTCACCGCCGTTGACGAAGTAGATAAATATCCCTGTGGGTTTATCTCCTCCTCAGAGGATTGGGAAGCATATGCTTATCTTTAAAGTCACTTTAATCTTTCATTATTTATAGGATCACATGCGTGAGGCAGGTGATATCTGCTATGTGTGGCTGAGGACCCGCAACTGAACGAACTAATGAATTTACTGACATAAAGGAGCGCTTTTATACGGCTTTTACAAAGACAAACATTCTGACTATGATGAATGAACTGTGCAGCACTTGAATTCGATGATACCAAGTCCAAATCGCATGACGTGGATGCATTTTTGACTGCTCATCTTTGGGACAGTGGATTTTCATTTTGATGTTTGCATATGGGAAGCACAGGCTTCATTGTATGAAGTTAAGGAATCCTAAAATGGGTCGAGTTTAAAAGCGAGTGGATTTTCTACATTGAATTCAGCCTACAGATTCTTTGCTTTCTTTTTCTTTTTGTCATAAATGTTATGCCACCGCTACATTGATTATGTCAAACTTTATGAGTTCATTGTAAGACGTCTTGCATCCATGTTCGTGAGGCCAATTCGAGGAGTCGATCTAGGTCACGACATCGGTCGATCTCACGTTAGCGCTCACGTTCACCACGTGCATCACGTGATTCGCCATGCTATAGTGCAACACTATCGGCGTCACGTTCACGTTCTGCATCTGCGTCACCTAGACGAAGTGATTCACGTTCTGCATCTCGCTGATCGGCTGACGCCATATCCGCTAGCATCCCGCATGAGACTACGCAATCCCGTATACTTTAATGTACGCGCTTTGTTTATCGTTCATTTAAGTGGAGTGGATTCTCTTTGATTTGAGTTGAAGTCAATGGCCCATCGAACGGCGGCGTGTGTTGAGTTTCCTGATCTGATACCTCAGCATTCCTCTATTCTTTATCTTTTATGGTCTTTATTCCATCCATTTTCTGTTCTCTCTTTTCATTGATCGATGCATGTTTGTGTTGCTGCTTTTGCCTATGAAGATAGCTACAACTTATTATGATCTTTGTATTCATCCTTGATTTCCTTCATAAATTACTATTCAGGTTGAAAAGTTCAACCTCAATATAAATCGTGATGGTTTATCCTTGTCTGCTTGCCAAACGAGACTTAAGAGGGAGGGAGGAGGGGGGGGGGGGGGGGGGGGGGGGGGGGGAGAATGGGTGGGGATAAGGAGCGTATACCAATGCTTCTATTTATTTCAACGATATGCCTATCCTTTTGCTGGATTCATCGGGAAGGGATTTAACTGTTTCATTGTTTGAGAAAATTTTCAGCTATTCGGCTTATATTTGTTCGTGAAGGCGTTTTGTTTAAAACGGTATGTGTATCGCTTATTCTAGGGATTGTTGCTCAGATTGATGCACCTCGAGGTTGTTCTGAAAAGGTTATGAATGGGTTATTTGGACAAGTAATAGGTAATAAAAAACATCTGTGGAGTAGTAAAATACGGGCGCTTTTTTATTTTTTATTTTATTGTCTGCTTTATTCCTACCATTTTACATTTCCATCGATTTATTATTAGGCTGTGCTGGTCAATTTGTGGCCAACAATTCGTTGCGCTGTTTTCTGCGCGTTTTCTTTGTGAGCTTCTATATTGCATTTCGAATTTTTTAGTGGTATTTTGCCATCTTCTTTATTAAAACATTTTATATTCACCAATAAAGTTACGTTGACGTTTGTTGATTTCATTGAGTCGAAGGATATGGTATTAGCAAAGCCAACCAGCTCTATTTATCGATCGTGGCCGATCATCGATTATCCGATCCGATCCGATCGGTCGATATCGATTGGCTACATCGCATTCTTAAATCATTTGAAAGAAAAGGTTTAGCAGAAATTGTTTGCTTGCAGCTGGAAAGTTGAGGGAGGACAATAAACTAGAAATAGGCGTTGCTATCCAGCAGTTATTAAAATGCCTAATGCTAGGTTCTGCTGACCAGGGTAGGTCTAATTTGCAAAGTTTGATTTTTTTTTAGATATTTTGTCACATTGTTCCATAAAAAGCGCCATTGCCGTTTTTGTTTTTCCAATGGTTTTTTTTCTTTGAAAAATATCCTTTTGGAATTGGTCATAGCAAAGTCGAGAGTGAAAAGCGTTGATTTTGGGATAGCAGAATCGCATAGATCAAAGCAAATTGTTAGCTCAAAAAAAAAACATTCGTCGGAAATGTCCCGGTGATTAACTCTATTAAATTCTCGGAAACTGAATCATTTTCATTTTTGCTTTCATAATCGCTTTTTAGCATTATTCAAAGTCCCTTCACGGGGAAACTTTGGTAAGTCGATGGGAAATAGGTACTCTATGGATCACGCACTAAATTTTTGATGCCAGAAATTTTAAAGCGGAAAATTTTGCTTTGAATACTAAAAACGACTTCAAATAATTGCAAGAGTGGGAGATCGTAGAAGTTGTGCAGGTATTTTTGTCTACCTTTTCCAAAATGAGGGGAAGTAGGGGAAAATGCAGCTGTTCATATAAAATAAAGAGCCTAGAGGTGGGAAAAAATGTAAAGTCATCCCTAATGTTTGTAACGAAAGAACCTCCGAACGTGAACGATGGGACCAGGTTTAGAATGGATAGTGGAATGACGTTTCCGGAGTATATTTCAATCCCACTTTAGGGGAATCGAGGAAGAAAACAAAGTTTGGGAAGAACTGGCAGGTTTTTTGATAAAAATAAAGAAGGATTGACTTGTGTTACCCATTAATGAGAGGGAGTTTAGTGGGGGAGGCTAAAAGACGTTTTACGCTGCCGCGGTACATAACAGGACTCATGATCCTTTCAGACTTCATCGAATTCTCTATCGAGGGCAGCTATCAAAAGGAAGGATGTCGAACTCTTCCAAAATTCAGAACAACAATAAACAGGATATATTGGACTTCGTTAACTTCGAAGTCGTTATATTGTTTGTTTTCTCTCATGATAGCTGCAGGAATATTGCACTAGCATGCGCTAAAACTATCGAATGACTGGTAGTGATTTAATGATTTGTGAAACAACATTCCAATAATGAAGATTTATTTTTGCATTTATAGCTCATGCTGAATTTTTTGCACGTATATCCGTGACCTTAGATTTCTGCGGCCACTCTTTCTCAGTATTTAGATGTAATCACCCAATAAAACTTCAATAACTCGGTGTAATAACATTTTCTTGTAAGGTGTTCACCTACGTTTTGCGTGTTTCTGGACAGGTTTTACGGTATTGCTGAGTGATGCAGCGGAGTGGCATTATTGTTTCTCATCCGAATTTCTATGGCGTTCTTCCCTCTTCGGAAGGTACTGCCCAAATACATTGCTAAATATTGTGATTCGTTTCATAAGTTTGTTTTTGTGCAATTTTTCAACCAATCGACCTCCATGGAACTTCCGTTTGAACGCCTAAACTTTTAATAAAGGTGTTTAGTTGAGAAAGAGGGTTTATGATTTCTCCCTGGTTGAAGAACAGGGGGGTGAGTAATAATCCTGTAGGTGCAGGAGAGGTAAATTGATATAGTGAAGGTAATACTGGCATGTCTTTCACTTTAACATTTCATCCTACCTAAGGTGGGTGGTATTATGCCGGAAGGGGGTCACTATTCACCCTAGTGAATACGGATGAGGTGTCATCCCCCTTGTCATCACGCGGTGATTTAAAATTTTTAGAGAAGAAATTATCCAATTTTAATAAAATATCTGTTCTTTTGAAATTTCCACTCCCATAAGATCGAATCAATGAGGTCATCAGTGGTAGTAAAAAAAGAATGCAAGAAAACCTTCCGGCAATATTTCATAATAGGGAGTGCACGTATTTCACATTAAGGTCCATCCGTAAGCTGTCACCGTTTATCGATGGTCTTGAATATTAGTACGAATTGCTGTCTGCAATAGTGATGAAATTGTTTGCAAGGTGCTAATTAATAAAACCAAATAAAAGTGGTTTCAGTGGATTTGCCATGTGCTGTAGGTGATATGTTGCACCTTCAATATATGCCTGGATAATGCTTCTTTCAAGTGATGGTTTGCATAATTGTACAACACATAGTGGGGAAAATTCTTATATGATTAATAAATAGTAAGAATTTATGTGCTTGACGGATGTGACTTATTGTAAATCCAGCGAGTTCTTTGGACACTATAGGAATAGGTGTGGATATGCTGAAGTTGAAAATGGTGCCTCAACGTAAAGTTGGAATTTTTTGAGCATTATTTATTACAGAGGATGAATAGGGGAATATCTCTTAACGGGACGTAAGTCTCACAGTTGTCTTCTACTCTGATACCACCCTGTTTTTAAATGAAACAAGGGAGAGAAGGAGTCCTCAATCGCACGGCGGAGACCAAACATCCCTATATCGATTGATTCCGCACTTGAATAAAGCTATAGTAACGATTGGTACATTCAGCCCGACCTTGCCCATTCCCCGCCTTTGATTTCCAAGCTCTTTCAAACATAAGTGGTATCCACTATCCTTCAATGAGAAGGATCAGCGCAAATTTTCCGGAGGGACTCGAAGAAGGGCAGATGTTAAAAAATCAAAAACTGCATGAGGACAAGCATAATACCGAATAAAGAGTGCAGAATTAGCGCGAAAAGAATAGGTGGAGAAGAGTGATAAGCGGCTGACATAATAGTACCTTGACAGCCGCGCTCAGTAGATACTCGATGTTGCATTTATGTTGCGACTAGACTGACCTTGTTACAAGTGTTCTGCAGAACGCTTCATTTTTCAATTCAAATGCTTTTCGTTGCGAAACTTCTCCTATCCACTTTTGAGTAAGCAAAGAGTGGTTCAGGGAAGGTCATTATATGGTTTATGTGCGAAATGCAACAAGGGGGGAAAATGGTTTTTTTGAACGGTAAGACTACTGGGTAAAACACCTTCCGAACTGTGAGTCTTGTAGCCGATAAAAAGAGATTGGGTTGGGAAATAAACCCCAAGCAAAACATTTTAAAACCACCACGTTACCTATGGGATGAGGTCCCCTCCCTCTCTCTCAAAAAAACCGCATTTTCCCCTCCGGTAGCTTTGTGATCCTAGGTCAACGGTACAAATTAGGTGGAAAAGGGTATGTTATTTGCTCGTTTAACACAACTCCAACTAAATCTAGCGCTAATGTGCTATGAAAAAGTGTTAGAATGGTTCTGCGAATGTTGAAGAAATGAGTGCGAAAAGTTCAGTATTTTCTCAGTTTGACTCGAGTTATAATTCACAGAAGAACGACACCATTATCTTAAATTTTTATAGGAGCCGGGAAGTCGATTGGCTTGTTTTTCATTCCTTGCCAGGAGCCTATAGGACAGCTTAATACTGAGTAGATGTCAAAGCCAGTGACGAATTTCAGTTGACTGACAGCATATTAGGACAACACAATTGAATTTGATATTGCAAACTGAGCGATGCAAGTTTGTAAAGTTCGGTTGTATTAGGGAGTTAGGACTCGGACAGAGAGCTAAACGTTGGGGAGAGGAGGGGGGATTTCCCATTTTCTCACATTATTCCTACTGTATAAAACTGCCTATCGATGCGTACTCAGTGCTGCTATACAATTTAATGTGTTTGCAGATATGATTGATGAGCTTTCTGAGAAGTCACAGTTCATAACGACGACATTTCGACCGGAATTGATTGCCAGCGGACAAGTGTTACGGCGTCGCTTTTCGCAATAAGGTTACTTTCAAATTTCGCGTTAAGTTGATTTTATTATGCGATTAAGCCTGTGATGAAATGACTCCAGAGTCGAAATAGTAGTGGAAGGCAGGTTTCAGTTGATGTTGCTCTAAGTCGGAGCCTTGTTTGCAGGGATCACATATTGAAGCGATCACAAAGGAGCAAGCGTATGGCTTCGTTAAACGGCCATACGTTGGCCATTGATTAATGAGTATCTACTGCGTTGCTTTCCTGTACACTCTTTGCTTCACCGGTTTTGTCTTCAATCTTTTGTTCACTGTTATCTCGATAGCATCTGAATCGTTCTATTCATAATCTTCTCTCGTGTATGGATTGGTTTATTGATCTATTTCTGCGCTTCTTCAATGTTCTTACTTCTGTACATTTTCGTTATTTTGTTGGATGTCGCAAATATTTCATTTATTCATTCATTAGTTGTCATTTCAATGCGGAAGTGCTCTGAATTCGTTGCTTTATTAATTGATTATCCTGTATCCTGTATTATCCCATACCGTTCTTATTGCCCTCAGCTGAAGCGCAAAATGGTTATTTATCTGTATATGTGCTACGCTGTTATAGTTACTTGCTGCGTAGCGAACTTTGTTCACATCATCAACTCGCATCGTTTCGTGATGGTCACTCTATATGATTTTTTATTTTCCAATTTTTGCTATTTCTGAAGTATTCTATTGATGTGTTTCGCTGATATGAGACCATTAGATAAAGCATCCATATAGTCAGTTATTTCGTTTTGTTATTTATCCACAAAGATTTCTTTCCACTCTTCAGTTCACTGCTGTATATCTGTATGTGTTATGAAGTAGCGAAATTAAACAACCTTTTAATAGTTATTGAATATGAATCATTTCCCATTACTCGCTTATTTCCTGTTTAAAACAAGGAACGCATATCTCGTAGCTGTGTTACTTTTATATATTTCGTTAGCAAATCCGTTCGTACACAAGATATTGAGACGGTTGGCTTAAAGAAGCGCATCTATTGATTTTTATTACTAACAGGTTGAGCAGACATTGTTCTGGTACTGGAAACATGTAATTTCGGTCCTCTTAAGTGTTTCATCCTTTCACTTGTTATCCTTGTTTATTATTGCTGTTATTTTAAACCTCCTTACACAGAAACTTCCCGATTCCTGCATTCTGCCCTTATTCCTCCACATATTTCCTGCTTTCCTCTCATCCTCACAATATTCTCTTCTGGAAATTCACTAGTGTCTCCTCAATCGCTCACGTTCAGTATATTATTACGATGTCACTCACGTTGATTCTTCTACTGTAATTTATTATTGCACTTTTGTTGTGCTAATTTGTTGTAGATTCCTGAATAAAGACTTCCATTGTTATGTGGCATCGCTAAATATAGCGCTTTTCATATTTTCGCCGAAAGCACATTCCTCTTCCTTCCTTTCAACAGGTGTGCGAGGCTGTCTGTGCTTACAAAGAAATAAGTTAGGAGATCATTTTCAAGTAAGAAATCTTCAGTAGGCTTTGAAAGGTTATTGAAAACATGGGCTCTGCGGTACGTAGAGTGAGCTTGAGGAAAGAAACCTATTTAACGCACTGAAAGCCCATAAAGAACTTGCAGAGGATGAGACGAAGGAGAAAGATACGAACGTGGGGGCTACATAGTGCAAGCAGCTGCCATTCCAGAAACAGTCGTTAGGAAGCTGTTTCATTATGGAACCGGCTGCAATCGGTAAGCCCGACCCTTCGAGCTACGATCTAAATATGCTAAAATCTCTGGCGAGGTGGTTTCGAAAACAATAAATACAACGACAGTGCTTTCTAATTAAAGGTGTGGCGGGAAGGGCGAGGAGTGTTCACGCATAAAGCGCAAATTTCTACAAAGGAATCGATGCAAAAAAGCCTAAGATCCATTCACAACCAGTTTATTTTTCGATGTTGGCTCCATAGTTGCTGCACATTACGGACTGACCGAAATAAATTTCTGCCATTCTTTGTTGTGCGCACAAGCATCGCCTTCCAATTCCGCATGGAAGGTACACGGCATCTGTCTCGATGTCGTTTCATGTAGTCGTCTTACATACAACATTATTATGTTTTTGTTCAATGTTATATTGTTAACACTCTAAGAAATAGGCTTGACTGCGTCGAGGTTGTTGCGCTTAGGTGGGCTTTAGTAGAATAAGCATTGAGTTTTTAGAGAAGACAAAGGCAAAGTGACGAGAGAATTGATGCAAGGCGTCACTTGTATAGGTGTTCTCCTTTCGCAGGCAACCGCATGCATCAAGGGGGCGAAATGTGTTGTGGGAACTACCACGCAGCGACTCGACCTTTGCGCGTCGAGCTCAGTGATGTGTTTCCCTTTTGCTCCATTATACTGCGTACCTTCCTTCTCTGCTTGTGTGAATGCGTGTTGCTAACCGTTTGAGATTTTGTGCATTATACTCAGTTATTTCACGGTTTTCGATGTTGTGCGCTTCTGCTTCATTCGCGAGGCAGTCAAGCTTTCAGTGTCATCTCGTTTATGCAACAGCAACGCAACAATGAGGGAACAATGGAGAGCTTTTTTGTCGAATATTAGAAGGGTGGGCTATACGTTAGCTGATTCATGAAAGAAACACGTAAACGATTGCGACGGGACTTATCATTTGAACTGGTGCGGCAGGTTATTTTGTTCGATATCACGCAACTGGATGCATAAAATCCCGTTGGTATGTACTCATGAAAAGATTGTTCATGTATAGACAATGAGAAAGGTAACGAGCTGCTCGTTTGCCAATGACAATTTACCCTGACGTCAAATTTTCTTTAGACAGTAGGTGTAACAGCCCTCTGGATATACTGCTAGTAATACACTGATGAAATTATGGATATAAAATTTCTTTCAGCGAGGCAGCAAAGCCTCAAGAACTCGTTTTAAAAAGGATGGAAGGAAGAAAGAGAAGGGAAGAAGCTGCACGTGAGTCCATGGCAAGCTTAAGCATTTCCCGAAAATAATTCAATGCTCACACTCACATACACCGATCACCTTAAACATTAGATGATCAGATTCATGCATAACTGTTTCATGAATTATCCGCAAGCAAATGGACGGCTCCGATGAGAGCGGATTGTCTGGATTATAGGCTGCCGCGAGTTACGAGAAAAGAGCAAGATTGGTTTTTGGCGATTTCAGTCCATTTCGACCCCCATTTCTTCCTGGAAATAATGTTCCCTTCTTTCTTGTTCTAACAGTTATGTTAACTATGTTATTTTCTGAAATTACCTAGTTGAGGTTGCTGTTTCAAACAAAGTGATACTCGTTTCAGCGTTTTCCAACACAATAACATCGCGTATCAGAGCACCTTCCCGTACTTTACAGTTGAGAGTGATGCACATCCCTTTTTTTCCGAAAAAAGTTTTGTTACCGCTTGCTTTCCCCTATCCATGTTCGTGGGAAGAAAGCAGTCACAAAAATGGCGTATCCCCTGCCGATATCTGAAGAAGTCCCCAGTGGTCCCTACATGTTCCCCGCATGACAAACCTGGAATACTGCACCTCACCCTTTTGAATGAACTTTCCAATAATGTTGTACTCACATCGCTTAGCGTGCTGCTTAATACCATTCGTGCGAGGGGATGAGGGACAGAATAGGGTAGGAGGGACAGGATGACTCATTGAGTAAGCGGATCCTATGTTCATGTAATTATAGATTGTCGAATATGAATGCTCACCAAGAGTGCCTTTTTCTGCATAGGACAATTTTCATGGATAGCGCCAATCATTTCCTCGGCAATCCGCCTTCGTTTTCTGAACAACGCATCCAAGGATCGATACTTTTGCTCAGCATTCTTTTTATCGTCCGTGTTTACCGCATGCAGATTTGCTTCTAGCTCACTTTTGCGCTTCTCCATTCCCGATATCTAAACAATAGGAGATTCATCAACCCCTCTCTCATTGGGTCCCATTAACCACAACTGTCCAAAAACCGAAAGCGAAGTTATTCCTGCCAATGTGGCTAAAATAAGCAAGGGTTCTGATCTCCACCAGACCCTCCTTTTATTCGGTAGACTACGACTGCCGAAGTACAACCTATTGGCAGAAGTACTTCATAGCTAAACCATAAGCTCATCGACTGCTGACTATATCTCCATTAAAAAATCCACAGAAATGGGACCACAGCATGTCAGATTGGAGGATGCTATCGAAAATTGCCTCTGACCGTAGGCAGTTTTCGTATTGTACCAGCTACTGAAGCTACTGAATTTGCCCTAGTGGCAGATGAAAGTAGATAATGAAATGATGGATGTCCCAGATGAAAGCGCAAAATCAAACTTCGCCATATGAAAGTCAAGCTCAGATGATATAAGCAGAGCTGCAAGGACACGGGAGCTCTCTGACTTTCATATATTCGTGCTGCAGAAATGAGTAGGGGATTGAGTTTCTGATCAGGTCACTGTCTACCTTGAAGCACTATTTTCTGATATCGTCGCTGCAAAACTGCAAAGCGCAAGTTTCAACTCCAACTAATTTCGTCTCTCTAACCTAGTCGCTTATGAGGACATACAAAAATATTGTTATGAAAACCTTCCAACCGATGGAAGCTGCAAGTACAAGCAGGCACAGGTATGATTGCGATTTATTGAGAAAGACACTCCGACGGCAAAAATGATACGACACGGCCTCGTTACAGTGGACGTAGTTCCCTCGTCGAATTAGACCCATCAAATACTAACCAGACAATCGCAAAAAGAACCTGGATTTCAAGGGAATTCGTTGCTTCAGCAAGATCGGGTGTTATAAGCGTTGACTCGAGCGACTTGAGCTCTGGAAAGCAATGTTATCAACATCACTTGCAACCACCTTTGGATCAATGGGAACCATCATGTCGGCATTCTCATGTAACGGATTAATAAAAATTAGGCGATTCGCAAATTGAGTTCTACCCGCCTTAATAATGCAACCAATTACATAGTTATAGCATAAATCGCATCTACTCGCTATAATCCGAGCCCAGTTCCGGCCATTTTCTTCACTAAGACAGCAATCTCGAAGTAAACGAATCGAATACAACCGAGTCAATGCATCCTCTTTGTCAGTATAAAATTTTCCACAAAAGAATATATCAACACTTTCGTTCATAAATCCACAATAGAATCATTTGTGTGGACATTTGCAAGTCTCATAAGTATGCTCTTATAAGAGAACGAAGAAGGAGTGGTGATGCATACGACACAAACCTGGTTAGCGTAGTAAATTTTCTGCTTTGAGATTGCCTTCTCGTGCAGGATACCGCTTTCTACCGCACTATCCAGACATTTAACCACTAGCTGAAAGAGCGGTATTAACTGAGAGGACGGAAAGCAAACTAGCAGCATCGACAACATTTCCTCATAACCGATCATAGTTCAAATGAGAATAAAATACCAAACACCTTTAACAGGAATGGCTGCGCTCTCCTGCTAGTTATAGAAAGCATTTCGTGTGTCTTAATTCAGTTTACTTAAAACATAACAAGACTGGTGAATGCGTAGTTTTTAACGAACAGAAAGCAAGTTTCGTAGTTGAAACTTTAACTTACCGTTTTGCCGAATTCTTGATGAAGATTGTTGTAGACATCGGTGGCGCCGTAAGGTCGATTCTGAGCCACCATATAATCGACTATGACCTTCATCGCTTAAAAGTTGTTTATTTAGGGAATTCAATACAAGTGATTCGAGTAAATTCTACCCGGAAAGGCGATTTCCTCTCTCCCTACAGATACATGGAACAATTCAGAGCAATTTCACAAAGCCAAGCAATCGAAAATGGATGTAACTACAAGGAGGGTTCGTTTGTGGTGCATCAGCAGTTAAATCCCTAGTCCTCGTTTCCAGACGAAAAGGGGAGGCTAGAATTTGTAAACAGATGATCATTAACCAGCACCCACATTCATCCTCCCACCAATTGCCAGCTGATAAATGACACAGAGTTATTAGAATAGTGGATGGTGTGCCAACTACATAAATTAGAATGTTTATCGTAACATGGCGCTTCGGACACTTTTTATACAAAGACCATCGAACGGGATGAAACACTTACCCTTATCCTCAAGGGCGGCTTTATTCATCCTGATATCCTTTCCTGATGCCGCACAAATAATTCAGGCACCGGCAAACACGAGAAGTGGTTAAACCTCCAGCAACAGTTCCAACTGAAATAACGATATTGAAATGGCACTCATATAGCAAACCTTTAATTACAACTACGACAATGAACGTGCTAAGACTTCAGCAGAACGTAATATTCAAGAGAAGAAATAGGAAACTATAGAAAGAGACGACTTTTTACGTATTCCCGGGCAGACAGTCCTTTATACTTCTTCTGC
>QEWY01004094.1:9873-19907 GCA_006503575.1 Baylisascaris schroederi
CAGCCACCAAAGTATTACTGCTATTAACCAATTAAACCAATTCATCAGTTATACTAAAGAGTTAAAATTTGATGAAAATAAAAGAAGAAAATAAACGAATTTTATTTTGAAACAAGTAAAATGAACAGAGCTGATATATGAGTTGTGAGATTTGCTAAACGGAATATTTAAGCTATATGTCTGCACTAGTGAGAAATTTTAATCTATGGTATATTATTTAGCGCTTGTTACGGTTATGCTCCTAAAAGCACAGCAAAGCATGAACGACAAGCTCGGTTAGCGCAAATAGAGAGGAAAACATATCATTCATAGAAGCAATGATTTGAAAGGAGTGTAACCCTCAAAACTACGAAAAATAGCTCAATAGTGAACTGAATTCGAGTGAAAAGTCAGTGTGCTCCGTAGAAGGTACTCACTTGAATAAAGAAAACTTCGATGCTAAAAGAGTTAATTATGAGCAGCCAACGAACTCGAACAATCAACTCAACTTGTTGTGTTCCCTTCCCACAAAAATTCACTTGAGATCGACTGAATAAGAAAGAGAACGCACACCAAACTGCTGCTAAAAGTTGCAGCCAACGTATGCAAGTAGAACAGATTCATAGCATCATTAAGGGCGGATCACACTGCTACTGAAGGTATGTCTGACTGTTCGAAGTAAGCTTGAACTCTACTTGAAGTAAAAGTGAACATGAAGAAGTAAGCCCATATATTCTAAACTCTCCTGTCTATCGCCAACGTGCCAAACACATAACGAGCGCTTTTATTTACGTAATATGCGTAAGCTATTCGTACCCGTTCAATTGCATTTGGGGCTCCCTGCAAGGCGTAAAGGTAGTCACTTCTGACATTTGCTGGAACATTTAACCTCTTCCGCATGACGCAGGTCTGAATGAGAAGATCATCAAGGCCCCTAGGGGATAATTTTATGGTTTTAACCATTATCTTGGAGAACCCTTCATTTTCAAATAAAAAATGCAAAAGACCATACCAACAGAACAATAATACTTATATGGTAGAATCAAACTTTCCATATTTCCTGCTTATATGACCTATATTCACATCAATACTACTCATTATGTCCGCCATAACGAGCCAAAAATCTGCCTTATATCGCTCAGGAATCATGGACATATTGATGACGTAAAGTAAGTCAGACCAATGAAGTATGCCTCTTTTGAATCCCGTTACGACTTCCATGACAATGACGCAAATCTATTTTTCGGTGTTGGCTAAAGCAGACGATTGAAACAAAAAAAGAAAAACACATTTTGGTGACTATCAATTGAGAATGAAAAATGTGTGAATTACGCACACAGGGAATCACCAAAAGTGGCACGCTGAGGTGCGAAAACAACAGCATAAAAACAACCACCAATCGAATATCACTAGAAAGCAGCACTGAAGACGTGAAGCTATTCATAGAACTTGTTCTACGTAAACACACTCTTATAACCTTATTCATTTTATAAACCTATGAGATATTCATCACAATATTCGATTATTCCCACATAAAAAGTATCAAATTGTAAATTACAATGCTGCAGATATCTCTCGAATCTAAGATAAAAGAAAGGACAAGCTTAGCTCATAGCATGAATTTGTCGTCTGTTGATAGCACTTATACAAAACACCTTAGACTAGGCATATAGTTCAAACACACCTCACAACTACATTGCACAACAAATTGCAGCAACGAAGCATAATATTAGGAAACAGTGGAAAGTGATAATCACTAAGGAACCATTAAAGAATGAAGCTAAAGCATAACAACTGCTTGCTTTGCATTTAGCCAGTAATCCCATACGAACGCATTAACAGCGAAAAGAAAAGATGCCACAAACAATGCACATGGGAATCACAGTTAAGCAGCCAATTCGAATTTTACCCCACAACGAAAGCCTCACAACGAGACGACCTCGATTCGTTATCGGTTGTCGACTCAACGAGACGTTTGTCATGCAACGTGATCAGCAGGTCACCAATACACTTTCAGCAATTCACACTCTTTCAACTTGCACATTTCAACTGCTAAATCAAATGAGTCATCACTACACAACCGGAAATGGTGAAACCCCACATGACGATTGCATTACTTGCTCCAAGTTCCACTTGTCCCATAGGATAGGTTGGGCATGAACACCGTTTCGTCACTATATAGATCGACTCTCAAGGCTTTATCATCTCGATTCGTCTAAAAGAGTTCAACGCTATTTATTGCCCGAAATGTTACTGCTTGATTCATGTCCAAAGACGCATGGCTCACTGAGTCACTGCATGAGCAATCCATCTTTCGGCAATCTAGGCAATGCCGATACTTGAAAGTGATGCAGGATTGTGGGTCGATGAGTATAACATTGAACGCGAAAAGTAGGCTCCATCTTTGTTTTTCTGCTTGTATTCATTAGATGCTAAGTTGCTACATTGAACATAAGCGTAACCGACGCGATGATTTTTATATACTTCTGTAAATTCTCTACTGCAAACAGCACTGCAGGAATATTGCGTCTATGAACATTTAGGCCCCACTCTATCGAACTATTTTATTTCAAGGTACGAAATTTGCTTTGTATAGACCATTTCAAACTGTGAGTTCTCGCATCAAAACTGGAGTTGATTAACCAACTTCGAAGAGATTTAGGCATTTAAAGGTACCCAAACATCCTCATGGAACTTTCAACTGGCTCCATTTTTATGTAGCATGGGTCCAGTCGTGAAAACCAGTCTTTTGAAAAAAAAAACATCCCTAGGAGTAGTCTGAGTATTACAAATATGGACGGATTACGACAAATATTTTATTATTTATTTACAGTCCATGAAACTGGTTGGTTTCTTGAGTGTAATTGCAAAAGTGCATATTATGCCAGTCATAGAACGTTTCATCACTTCAGAAGAAGAAGAAAAAAACGATGCTAGTTCGCCTGTATTAGCAAGCTTTTGTTTGATTTTCTTCTTAGAACTTCGAAGGTTCTAATAAAATGCGTCGGTTATTTTTTTTTCTTGGCCCCGTTCATCTTCTTAAAATCATCTCAGATAGTATTTGGATATGAGAGTGATAACAGCAAATGTTGAGCTCTCTGTACCAAAAGTAAAAACTTGCAGAAAACATGAGTGGACATTACTGCTCTAAATAAAACGCTCAACTGCGAAGAACATGCAATACTTTTGAGAACTAAGCTTTGGCTTCAAAGGACCGCCGGAGACAGAAAGACCTGTAGCTTGAGCGGCAATCTCAATTGTGTTCAAAGAGTGCGATGACAAATGGAAGTGCTAAGCGCATCATCACTTAAAATGTGTATGAAAAATATCGCTGATAGGCGCATTCATTACTGCCATTTTGTGAATACCTGAACAAAGCGTAAAAATAAGAGATGACTGTTGGAATAGTTAGAGATGTGATGCAGTAATGCAGTAACGATGGAATGAGGTAAAGAAATCGACAACAGAAAAGCGATTGCTTCAAAAACACTTTGAGTGCAACTTCATTAAAAATCGCATTATGATAGGCTCATTGCTAAAGTTGTTGTATTACATCGCAACATCGTAACATTCCTTACAAATATGTTGCTATGCAAACACTTCATCATTCATAAACCAATCTAATCTTATATCGCTTCCAACATAATAATGCAAATTTTTGCAGCTCTATTGTGCAAGAAAGAGTGTAAATTTTTTTGGTTATTGAACTGCATATATCATGCGTATTCGATAAACTGTCAGCTTATATCTTTATATATAACGCATTCTGTAAGCCAATGAGCACCTCATAGCATATTAAACGAATAAATAAACGATTATGTTCGCTACACGGATCCGACCGGCACGCAACTCCACAAAGAGGGAATAACGTTTAGTGCCGCATAATGCCACTTATGGCATCATGAACATCAATAAACGTAAAGTTCACATCACTGAAGTAATATGAGAATCGCCTAAGAACGGTTCTGTGTTCCGCTTTGCCGCAATAAACAATAGTGTTTTCCAGTAAAGTAGCTTAATGAGTGCATCCATACAACAAATAGAGTTGTTTGTTTAGGTGCCTAAAAAGTCAATAACTGCTACAATTACCAGCGAATTGTACCCGAAGCGATAATATAGTCACTTACTTGAGAAAAAAAACAAGTTCATACTTTCACACGTTAAAAGTAGACAGCTAATTGAAAAAATGGGCCAGTGACAGACTCAATAACAGTAAGGTGACCAATGCCCGAGCATTATCTGCGACTACAATATGGCATAAATGCCGATGTTCAGCAGATACTTCGGTTGACTGGGAAACTTAGCACAGGCGAAAATTAGTTGCCCATATCAAGATCGCTCTAATGAAAGAATGGATGTTTGGAGCACTAGACGAAAATACACAATGGTAATAAGCCATTTCACAGAACCTCAGAACAGGGGAAACCAGAAAGAAAAACACTCTACTGGAAAAAGATCACAGTGGAAAAACAGGAGAATAAATCGCGTCAATGAGACATTGTTCATTTGATGTATATACAAAACATTGAATATATATGTATTTCAGATGAAAGCGTGATGTTTATTTTTTGCGAACTAAATATTATCACATTCCATCAAATGTTAGAGACGTTTTTCGGCATAGTTGTAGGGAAATACAACATACTCTATACCAGGGAGCGGATAAGCATTTCTGAGAGTGGCAGCTAGTAATAAGATATGGATGATAAATTATGAGTCAGCCGAGACGAATATGGTAAAGCAAGGTGCACAACTTGAGCAAACAGACCAACGGTCAAGTAGGCGCTTAAAACACCTCAATGGGGCGCACCGTACTCGAATGATCGCTGAAACGCGATGAAGGGACGCTGCCTACCCATGATCATAAAGACGCACCGAGTAATGCACCCCTTTGCACACTGTGAACTACAAGCGTTGAGCAATACGCAAATGAAGTTTACCATACATTACATCTTCTAACCATTGCAGAGAGTATGCGATCACCGGTTCATGAGGTCAGTATGAAGGAGGAAACTGTTATGACGATGACCCCCTGCTTAGATGCGTGGCGCTTTAGTACAGAAAAAGAGTTACAAAAATGTTAACAGTGTTTTAGGAAACAATGCTGCACCTACCTATTCGCCGAAAATTTTGAAGCGAAAACTTCTGTTGCTAGCCAAGATGTCGATAGGGTTGCTTAAAACCTAGAGGTTATACCATTCCTCTAGATGTGCAAACCCGCTTTCGATGTGCTATAACTAACATGGTGCAGTTTAGGTAAGCAATCCATTGCAGCTTCAGAAAGTCACCGATTTTGACTACGGTGTCTTGAAGCCTGGAGCATCAAGGACGTAAGCTTTGGAAAATCGAAAGTTTCGCTCTCAAGGCACAGACTTTTGGAAAGGGGCCTATTTTTTCGCCCCCACATAAGGCTTTCGGATTGCAGATGACTATGAGATATAAAACAGAATTTTAAGCTTGATTTCGTGAAAATTCCATAAGTATAGGAAACGGACACTTAATTCGATAGAAAAGGCAATTTTTCCGATATAAACTTGTTGTAATAAAGGAGATGAAAATTATTTCCTAGTGGATTTTTATGACTGATTTAAGCGCAGAAAGATTCCCTAAAGAATAAATCAAAAACTTCATAGAAAGCACTCATCACTAGTAGTTTACATATCGACGCGTGCAGTAATACCGATGTTATATTGATGAGAAATTTCCTTCTTGAAAACTCATCCCAACGCAGTAATAAAAACTCTTATTTGAACAACGATTTAAATAAATATACAAAGAGTGCATTAATAAGTTTCACATCTTGATTAACTATTACCATAATTCGATAGCAATGATGTGTTGCTCACGATATATTACATCATTTAAGCAATCATTTCACTCCTCCTTCAGCACTATTCACAGTCACTTTGAAATCGAATCAAGTTCAAACAAGCAGTCGATCAGTTCGTCATGTTTTCAATCATTTCGCGATAGATTACACTTTCAGTCGCAAAATCAGCCCTATAAAGCAAGCAAAGTCTCAACTCTCGTATTAAATGTCTTCATAATTAAGAGCTAAATTAAAATTTAGAGACATGACCACTTTGGGTCTCCTCATATATGCGCACAATTTCAGACCAAACGCTGAATAAAGTATTCAAATCAAAGCAATGTTCGAAAATGACATTCTAAACTCTCTTCTCATGTGGATCCAATTTTCGAAGAAATTTCAACAAAAATCCCTAAACGTCTTTTCATATTTCTGTTTTTATCGGAACTGCTTCTCCTTCACAGAGAAAAATTCTATAAAGCCATTTCCACCCACTAAGGTACCATTCACATGAGAACAGAGATATGCATGAATCTATGCAAATGTGTCCCTTTTTAGGACCACGTTGGGATTCTCGCCTGGCCAAGTAGCAAACGGGTAGCAAGTTTTGCTTTCATGACGTAAGTATATTGGTAGGAAGCGCTTGTGGGACTAGCACTGTGTGACTGAACACGACTAATACGCTTCAATAGGGCACTTTATGGTATCACTGACAAAGCTGAGGTTAGTTCTGATAGCCGAAGGAAGTGCGAAAACTTGGAATCATATTGGAGACGAACACCACTGAGGAAAAAGGAATTTATTGTGACGCGTCTACTTAAACCGCCTTTCGAACGCTTTTTACAAATTCTCTCAAAAAGCCCATAACCGAAGAGTGATACGCTTACAATCGCACACATATATGTGACACTCACATTTCAATTTGATTAACAACTCGAACAAATTTTCCGCAGAAATTCCTATTCCCTGCGAAATTGGTTACAGAATAATAGGAAATTTTTAGGCGCACTTAAATGCCTATAACTCCTCTCAAATTTGAAACAAGTTGAATCAGCAATTTTATCGTTTAAGCTTCTGTCGTTTTTGAGTTGAAAGTATCAGAGGAGTTGCCGTCACGAACATAAAGATGATGCTGCTATGTGTTAATATAACTGCAAGTTTATAACAAAGCATGAAATGTAAAGCGTAAAAATATTCCAACCTACAACGTTACTGCTTTTATGCTCGGGTGTTATACGATGCAATCGATATTAAAGAGCATTAAGCAAATCAGTATTCGTGTAGTTGGTCGCCTTACTTGATTATAGCAATACTAGCCGATGCGATAACGTTGACCGATTCGCCGATGTTAGATTATGAGCCAAAGCGATGAAGCTTGCAGTAAGCATCTGAGAACGCAATGCCGTAGGAAGTAAGCTTCTTTTAAAGGAAAAAGCTGAACCTCCCACTACCTCCCACTAAAACATTCGTAAACGCCCAACTCCAAAATCCTCTCCACTCGTAACAAATGATCGTAAATCTCTTCGGTAGCGAATAAATTGCCTCAAAAGATTCGACATACTAGGTGATAGGGTGATGATGCTTTCATGGCGTCCACGCATCTATGCTTATATGAAATGGACATCTGAGTCAACGTCGAGCTAGACAAATTCAGTGACAAATTTGCAAACTGTTGAATAAGATTGCTATTCAAAGAATTGAAATGCATCCAACAAATGCAACAAAATACTAAGCGCTTGAATTTGAGCTATTGCCAGATGAGTTGACACATAAATGTTGCATGCAGCAATAAATTCCTCTTCCTTTTCCCAATCGTTGATCACATTGCTGCTACAGCATCCATGTGCACTGTGTTCACAGAGGCCACTCATAAGCACAAACACTTATTCAGCGCAAATTTATGCCTCATCTTTATGACAAACATTCGCGTTTCACATTTGCCCTTCTTTTTATTGAAGAGTAATACTGCACCAGAGTGAGTCACCTGAATATTAGGATGGGAGCAATAAAAAACACCGTTGTCCTACCAAATGTTCAGCCTCATTTGGGATAAAATTTCAAAGATGCTGCAATGCACTTTTAATACATTTCGTTAACCGTACAGTGGCAACAGCTGCAATGTCTACGCTGAACATTTGCACCCTCGCAATGCTTACTCATTAGCACAATATCTTACGGCGCAAAGATTTTCCGCTCGAACGTTTTCATGCCCAAATATGGTTTGCAGTAAACGTAATGCGATAAAATATTGTGCTGCGCAAATGTCGCGGAAAGCTAATGTGCATCGTATTGAATGATGATCGATAATATTGCGGAGACAAATTTTGTCGAAACTTGAGAATAGGTGCGATTTACGAAGAGAAACTTTTTTTTGTACCGCAAGCGATTTACGAAGAGAAACTTTTTTTTGTACCGCAATCAACATTATGCGCAAAATTTCACTGTTCAGCCAGCTTTTACACCGGATTACGATAAAAAATACAGAGCTTTGCTAGCGAGAGGCTATAAAATTGAAATATGTTTGTCATAAAAATGTGACTAGGTTCATAGCAAGTGAAAATCTTGAAATGGAAATCAAAAATAACGTTGAAAGTTTGACGACTAAGCATTCGAGACATTGTAATGTTTAACGGATGAAGGTAGCTAATGTTTAGCAGATGAATGTAGCTATCGATAGCGATATTTTACACCTGCGAGCTCCGTCAGGATAAAACGCAGTTATGTTATTAGTGCCGTTCTCCAAATGGTCCTAGAAAGTGATTTGAAGGGCACAAAGTTTGTTGTCCTGCTTTCACAATACTTACATGTTTCACTTTCGATCGAGATTGTAAAGGGGAAGTTCAACAGCACTATCACCCTCATTTTTAGCATCAACGTTATCTGTTGGCAACAGCTAGTCAGCACATCTTTCTCAGCAACTATGGCTGCAAATGGAAATTATCACATAGCTATCGTACTTACTTGGCATTCTCAAGCAAATTTTTTCTTTATTTTCCATTGATTCATTGATACTAGAAAAATTTATGACGAATGACTCTAGGAATGAACGTTTAAACGTACAGACATGGATACGCGTAGACGCACTTCTAGGTCACAATGACTCACCTCTCAATACTTCATAAAAGCTTTTGGGTAAATTGCTTTTTGAGTTGCAATTGCCCATAACGATTTCAGCAAACATTTCGGTGAAGCATAAATCCATTCGAAATAAGTATTCTCTGAAGAAAAAATCTAAATCAAAAAAGGAAAATAATTGAATAAACGATGAAAAAAATTAGATTCTATAGAAAATTTTGAAAAAAAAAAACTCGGAACTAAGTGCTCTCGACATCGATAATAGTCTGTCGCAACGATAAATCGATTTCAAGAATAGAAATTACAGTATAATAAATGAAACACTACAACAGCGAATGTGTGAGCAAATAACGGTTACTGTGGAATGTAACTACTCTAGAAATGAAATACTTATTTAGGAAAGCAAAAAAAACTAGTAATGCTTGGAGTTGAGAGTTGTCCTGAATAAGCTAAAGAGTTTATTGGACGGGCCGGCGAACTGTGCAAAAATCACCAGCATTTCGTTTATGACCACAAAATTGTTACTGAAGTATAGTCTCGAAACATACTGAACCAATATGCTATTGTATAGCAGAATAGTTGCTAGTGCAAAAAATCAAAGAGCGGTAATCGACTATCCATCAAGTTAGAGCAGTTGTTACAGTTACCGCAATCACTACTGCAGTTATTACGTCATCTTGTAAAAAATAATCATCTTGTAAAATTAAAGTTTTGTTAAATCATTCGAACATTAGAAACGCTAATAAACCCTAACGCTAATATAAATTAAATTTGAAGAACATTAACATCTACCTATATGATCTCATCGATCATGTGGGTATTGACCTTGTCTTCATTTTCATAGGTCGAGGTTTATATGACCTTATCGATAGCTTACGGCGCGCTAAAGCTTAAATTGCAAAAACTGAGGTGGTGAATGCACTTTTTCTGCAAGAGTCTGTTATGCGATGAGCATGTTTGCAGAAGCAAGCACTATGCTTTTCTATTTGAATGGAAATCAGTAGTGTTTTGCAAGAGTACGGCGTTTTTACACATCCGACCACAGAATGGTATGATTCCTTTATAAAGCAATGCACCAACATGAAGCCATCGCATTTTCCAACTCATCAATTCTAAAACCTATATGCCTACTAAGTACTACATTGTTTTTAAATTGCTACTGTCACGTAGA
>QEWY01004095.1:0-18289 GCA_006503575.1 Baylisascaris schroederi
AAACGTTAATATATTCAACGCATGCATATATTTAAATAAAATACCAACAAATTTTTTAGTGAGATTGTGTACGATAAGATTTGAAAGTAATTGATGCACTTTTAGTTTATTTTTCACCAAAACATTCCACTAAGCAATTATTCGGCTAAATCTTTTATTTCCTTAAAAAAAATAAGCCAATATTATATCAATCGAAGTTCGAAACAAATATTGCTTCATGAAGAACGATAAATAAGCGCAAAATCAATCTTGATTAGAAGTGATGGAATGTAATGAAGGAATTAGAAATGGAATATTAAAAATGGTGGAATCAGAATCCACCGCACAGCATAGGTGCTTAGTGATTCGAATAGGCGTCGATGATCGTTTACAGATAGAGCCGTTAAGCAACAATCCCTCTCTCTTTTTTTTTTGCGCAATTAAACAATGACAAAGAAGTATTCGAAGCATCAATAATTTCATGACAGCACTAAGCGACGGTGCAATCATTTTGAATAAATTACAGGATATACACAGATCCAACATAGGACACCCATTCAACCCTATGAGAAGCAGATCTTAAGAAGATAGCTATAAGATTTCAATAATCAAACTTGTTCTACAACAATCACAATTTTTTTTATTGCTCTATTATCTAGTTTGATCTACATTGCACAATAGAACAATTTCAAATTGGCTTGCCCGCAGGCGATTATGAAAGCAAGTTGAATTTTTGCTGAAATATCATCTAAATGCTGCAATTTTTTTTTTTTAAACAACAACCTGAGATGATAAATAACCGGGAATCTTGATTCATTTATTTAAAAAAAAAAGATTTCAGCATTTTCATGTCGTGATTCTTACGATGTATATCATAGTGTTCACATAATATTTTATTTTAAGCGGAACACTTAGGTTCTCTAAGTTCTGGCTGCAAAAGAATCTTCTGCTAGAGAAGGAAATTCATATAATTCTTCAGCTCAAGCTTGACTTGAGATGACTGGTATTAGTACTCTCGAAACAAAGTGCCAGATGTAAAAATATGCTCTGCAGCGGTGTATACACATGCGTGCGTCCAAATATATATTTGCCTGTCTATTCAGTTGCTCCAGTTTGCGAAGGGAGCCGATACTACAGAATGAATACCTGTGCAATTTTTCAGTTACACTAACGAGCCTGGAAAGGATCTGTATTTGCTTTAAGCACTTAATTTGCTCTAAAAAAGGCACACATTTCCCACCTATGGGGTCGCATTTTACGGCCGATTTCGTCAAGAAAACTGAGGATTTTATTTACTGGGCATATTTTTTGCGGCTTCTAAAAGCGGTTAATTTGAAGAGCGGAATTAATTGGCATACGACATCAACTCTTTTGATATATTTTTCTACTTATTTTCTGATTGAAATAAATTTTTGAAACTACATTGACACTACTCATCTAGAATGAACGATGAGAGAGAGTTGCTTCCGGATAGGATTGATGAATCTATTCATTGCGTTTCAAGCAAAAATTATATAGTATCAATAGCAATTTTATTAGCCATGCATAACTAATAAAATTGAAATACAAAGTTAAATAGTTCTCAATGATCGCGTTTAAACAAACCTTATGAGTCGAACAATTTGGTCAAGTTTGTTTTTCAAATCCTCATTGCTGCTAATTCGAAAATCCTTCAAATTGATATCTCATAGTTTTTAGCAGTGGCTATATCATCATAAAAGTGGTTTTCCTTCACCGATTTAGTATTTCTTTTAATAAGTGAAAAAAAAAACATTATTGGAAGCGTTAAGCTCGTCGATTCACTTTATGTAAACAATTACTCTAGATGTGGTCATTAATGATTGCATCTTTAAGAAATACCTGTCGAGTTTAATTTTTGCATCAACTCGCCTATTTTTGTTCTATTACATCATTCCTTTGTTTATTGGTGTTGTTCGCTTTAATCACACTTAAAAATAAATCTCTCCACTTTACATTAACGAATATTCATCGTCTTTGCAGACAAAGTTTCATTCAATAGAACACCCTTTGTTGTATGAATTCAACAATTTTTGAAATCAACAATAATTTTAGCGCAATAAAACTTTAGTGAAACGATAAACAATTTACATTTGAAATTCTTTATGACCAAAATTTGTTTTAGAAATTCAACTGAAATGATCGCAAATAAATTTCGCATCCATCAATTAATTAAATCAAATATAAAATAGAATTAATAAAAGTGATTTTGTTTATTAAAGTAATAAGTTTGCGATGGAAAATGTAGAGGAGGGATATTTAAGTGTACGAAGACATCAGATGCAAGTGCTGTTTCATGCTGGTCATGATATCGTTGAAACTCAGCACTTGTTGCAGTATATGTTGCTATAGTCTTCTTCGTTTTGGAGTCGTCAGTGTTTCCTGTATTGTTCGCCCTCGTTTTAGTACCCCCCCCCCTCCTCCCCCTCGCTTCTAGTTCTGAAATGAAACAGTAACGTGAGGATGAATCAGGCAGTCCTATTGATGTATACTATCTTGAGTTTCCATAAGTCAATGTTTTATTCCAATGTTTTATTCAGCTTTGTCATACTGTAAGTCAAAGCTTCTTGATAATCTTTGATACGGTTAGGTTCGATCCCGTAAAAATACCATATCCGAGCTACGATCTCTCTACGAGGTTTCTATAAACATAACTTCCCAAATTGCAAATCTTTAACATTTGTTGAAAACTTTTTCAGCTTCATTTTAGAAATCGTTTCTTGTTTACTGTTTAGGAATCAAATGTTTAATAGTATGATCACCGACATACATTTTTTGAAATATTCATAAGAATTTTTTCAGATGTTTTTTTTAATTTTGGTTATTCGCAATCAAAAAAATTATAAAAATATTTTCAAATCTTCAAAACTTTCAGTTGAATTTTTCCTGAAATATATTTATTCCACAACTCACAAATGAAATCTCTCCCTTCCATGTTTTGTTTTTATTATCTACGATCCATCTTTTGATTAGTCTAGTTCTGTTTAAAATGTTTCAACCGGGGNCGGTAACGATCAATGCGAGTATAGGTCATTTTTTCGAGAAAAAAAAACAAAGTTTGCTTGCCTGAAAATTTGTTGACAAGTTAATCGTTTATCACACCTTGAGGCTATATAAATTTCTCACCACAAAACGTCATAATATATTTCTATGGCATTAGTGAATTAATAAACTACATAATTGTTTGCCTCATATTGAGTAACCCAACAACGTTGATTAATTTAATTTATAAACCTATGACTGTCGTCATTGAAAATGCAACTAACAACTTTTAGCAACCACTTTACTAATATGAAAGATGACTTAACTCATAGAAAAAATATTATTCTCATAGGGAATAATTTCAGTAAAATGAAAATTAGCTAATTTTCATAGACATTTTTTCATAGTTAAATATATAATATCAGTGAGATAAATGGATCATAAGAAGTTAAAATATAAAAATTGAAAAGTGCACATTGTATCATCATGTTTATTTGTTGTACAGCAAATATATTCATTCCAAATCAATTGAGTCATAGAAAAATGAATTTTTTTTTTTTGTTTTTGTTTTGCGAGGCGATTGCAAAATCGGTTGAATAAGAAAATTGTAGAGCCATTATTCTGCATACTCTTTATTACGAATAAAATTATCCGGTTATTGAGCGATATATATATATATATATATATATATATAATCTCTGATAGGCTTTTCAACTTGTTTCCTCTACTCAAAGTGAAATTTCTTATGGCTAGCAAAGTTCGATTTCATTAAAATATCATTTACATTTCGAGTAACGAATAAATGAATTCTCAGAAACAAACTATGCGAAACTTAATCATGTGGCTTCTCCCACGAAATTTAACTCAAATAAAGAGTGCAATAATCTGCGTTAAAGCAATTAGTCGATCATTGGATAGATGTAATAATCTCATCGATACGTGCGATGAATATAAGGTTCAATGAAGTTAATTCTTTGTACTAATTCTATGACGTCATTTCCGATATTCAAGTATATGCAAAAAAAAAATTCTAAAATCAACGAGTACTTTCTTCGTATCATTAGATATTAATGTTGAATTTAATGGGCATTTGAATGGGTTGTTGCCATTCATTTCTGCTAACTTCATTTATTCATTATATGAGCGATTACTTCCAACTTCTATATGATAAGCAACCGTTAATCCTATTTTTGGTTATTAGCAAAGAATCATTCCGCTTCACAATTAGTTTGAACGAATATTTACTTACTTGACTGTTTGATACTCATAAGCTTTGAAAATTAAATTAAGAAATATTGGGTATATTTTATGTTCCATTGGAAAGTTTCACAAGTTGAATCGTGTTTTAAGTAGAGTTTTGAATGCTTTTAGAATGCTATGCTTCTGACCATAGTGAGAAAGCTCTAGATTCATCGAGTAGTGTAACATCATGTTAGCACAATAGAAACTCACGCAAAATGCGTTAATAAGAAGCGGTTGGACATAGATTCCAACCCTCCCTCCTAATCGAACCCCTCAAAATAATACTACAGAACAGAAGACAAGAAAATAAAGCATGAACAATGAAAGGATCTCGAGTTCGGGCGCCGTTGTTTGAATAGATTTGTTCATCACTCTAGATGAAAATCACTTGTTTAGTAGGTAGTTCGGGTACTCCTTGCAGATTGCCGTGATATAAATGAAATAAAATCATTATGCCTCATATTATAGAGGTATCCTTCTATGATGCCAAATTCTTGCAGGACTGATCCAGAACCTTCCATGATGGCTTAAATTTTACCCTCCAATAAAATCTTGTGGAATGCCAGAGGTTGTAATTCGATCCCATGCAGAGTTTCATTCTACTCCTCAAGCGTTGAATAGTGTATGATTAACGTTTTAACACCACGCGATTTTCATAAATTACTCTCTTAACTTGACAAATAAGCTTTTATTTCTTATAAGTTGTTGTACTTGGACAGTAGGCTCGTTACAATGCTTTATTCATACTCACTTTAGACATACTTCAAATTGGTTAATATTTTTGCAGCACAATCAAATGCATTTAGCCTCATATGCACCTGGGTGACATGTCTGAATTTCCCGTCGACTTTTTCATCTTACGATCCGTTACAGAAAAAGGTGAATTACTCATACTCAACAACACCTTTTCTGCAACCGGTAAAATTTTAAGTGCTAGCAATGTCCCATAGTCTTGCGTTATTGCCTAGGTTCAAAAAGTAAATGTATATATCCTGTTAGAGAAAGAAGGCAGATTTCTTAAGAATCTCCAATATTGAAAGCGTCGCTTTGAAATATTCAATAAATGGAATTACGTCGTCAGATTTTATCCATCCAGGTTTTTTTATCCATCTTGTATAGAAAATTTTATCCATCTTGTATAGAAAGAAATTTGACCGATCATGTATAAATACTACCAAATCGGAATACAAACTTATCTCTCAAATACGATTCCAGTCTCATCATTCGTATTGTCACGATTTAACTTTTATTGCTTATTTTTATCTAGAAGAATATTTCATTAGTCAGATGATAAATTTTTTAGATCAAAGACGAAATGATTTAAGAAATTTTTTTTCAGAGTTGTTCAACGATCTTTACTTTAGTCGATGAAGTAGTAAGCATAGAAACTCATTAACTTCATCGTTCGATTAAGAATTCATAACGATTTCATTGTTCTTTTTTTAATCAAAAATTTGACAATTTCGCAACTCATTCATCAATTCTACTTTTTTTTTTTTGTTATAATTTGGATAGGGCAGCGTAATAATAAATTCATAGAAAACTACGTACGAATTTCTGCTGAAAACAGCGAAAATTTGTGTTGGACAATTGAAACCGAATATGTGAGTCGTCGATTAAACACAAAACTCGTCGCAAAATCGCCCTATCTGCGGAAATTAGAGATTTTTTTTTCTTATTCTTATATTGTATATTGAAATATAATTTCTATTAGCATATTTCTAGCAACTCTTCAACGTAGGCATATATTATATGCTTTCATCTCCTAAAGCAATCGAAATTAGCGTTTCTGACGATTAATGAAGTTATCTGTTAAAATAGCACATTAATGTGTTATACTCAACACTTGCAACAAGTTGCTCATTACAAACAAATTTAACGATCCTTAAAATTTTATCGTTTGCAAAGCGTTCAAAAATTTGCATATATGTGACTCGATTTGCATTCAATTTTTTTTTTGTGTGTGTGTGTGCAAAATTCAATTAGTTTAGAGTACATAGCCTTTGTTTTATTATATATTATACAAAAATGCTCAATTAATTGCAATGGAGTTAGCACGCTGTCCATTCTTGCATTTCGTTCATTTGGCCAAGCGGTTGCTAAATGACTGGAAAATAATAGAAGCTGCTTTCATAAGTAATCCGTAGATCTCTATTTTTTTTTTATTTTATTTATTTATTTATTTTTTTTTGAATGAAAGATTCGTATTTTTATGCCCCAATCTCCTTGTAGCAAAAACTTGGCCAATGAAAGGTGTATGCCGAATTTTTGACACCATTAAGTATCTATTACTTCTTTGAAGTAGAGAAAATTTAAAACTATACAGTTTCTGGCATACTGCCAAGCTCCCCATTGAAAAAAAAAAACGTCGAAAACAAACGAAGCGATCGCATTTCGTCGTTAAATTATAAATTTAGTCGGAAGTTGTTTAAAACAAGCGAAGACAGGAACATTTTTCGTCAACCAAACTACGGGTGGTCGGTTGTGCGACATACCCCTTCCCCCCCACCCCCTCTCCTCTTTTCTGGTGTAGCCTCATAACTACAGGTTCAGGAGGTAAATATGATAGTATTGGAGCTACAACTAAACAATCTTCACATCAAAGAAGCAACTCTNGAAGAAATGAAAGAAAAAAAATTCGAAACATTGTTATTTTCTACTCATAAATAGACTATTTATATTCGGCTATTATTAAATAGACTAAACTATATAATAGAGATGATTATGAATACTAATAAAATCAATATTATATATTATTATCATAAAAATTGAATAAAACTCTCATTTTATCATCTTATCAATTAGCCTATCATATCAGATTAGGCATCGTATTATGCGCATCACATATGAAAGCAATCATCGAAAAAATTTTTATATTTTACTATATTATTGAAAATCTAATAAAAAATATTCTTTTTTTCATTCATTTTAACGTTAAATACAATCATCAAATGCGATTATTTTATCATTCATAAAATTTATTTTTTAAAAATTCTAAGATTTTATCAATATTTATAGCGATGAAATTATCACCGAATGCATTGAGCACATTGAATATGGCTTTCAGCTATTGTTTAGCATACTTACTCACTACATCATTATTCATAAATGTCAATGCTAAATTATATGCATCAGTCGATGAGAGCGATTCTCGTTTACTACAAGACAGTATCTCAAATGGTTTGTTGTTTCTTTTTTTTTATCTCTTTTTATTCGATTTTTTTTTCTTTTTGTGATATAAGTCAAGGTTATTCAATTTTTATGAAATAAATATATTTATGTACTAATTTATTTATGTACTAATTTATTTATCTATACCACATGTTTTATCGACTAAAATCTTCTATTATTTCCCCGAAATTATCTTTATGATGTAAAAAAATAGATAATAAATCGAATTTACATAAGTAGAAAGCCCGAAGTCAACTCTTTTTTTTGAGATTTAAAACTTTGAACAGATTCTCTATGACATAGAGAAATTTGCCTCTTCTCTTCCTATCTCTTCCTCTTTCTTTAGTTCGAATTATTCAATGAAAGATCATTGTTATTTATGTTGAATGAATTTGGATGATTGATAAAAGAACNNNNATAATGTCTTATATTTTATATATCTTGCACTAAATATCTTATATCTTATATATATATAATAAATCTTATATATTTGCACTCATAAAAATTATAAATAAATCTTATATCAATAAAAAATAAATCACCATGAATATCGTGTCCGTTCATTATGCGTCATAAACATGGCAGCAATACTTTAGAAGGAATGAAATATTTTATGTTGATAGATAAAGCTGCAATATGGCTACGATAGTGAAGCGATTATGTTATGATGAAAATTTGTCATATCACAGAAAAAATTTATATTCATAAATTTCGTTGACTATTTTCACTAAATTTTTTCATTGAAAATTAAAATTAATAAAGGTTTCAACGAATTTTTTCGAATTTTCATCTAAGCAGAAATCTAACGATAGAGAGAGTTCCTACAGATAGAAATCAAAAAAGTCAAAATTCACGAGAAAAGATCAAGAAGAAAATTTTTTCAGTGATGAAAAAAAAAATCGAAACTTTAAAAATATTAGAAAAAAAAAATTCATTTTTAAAAAGAAACAAAAAATGCAACATAACTGGCAGTACTGACTTATACTTATAAATAGCATTCCCCTTTATTCCTATCAGTTGCAAAAACGAAACCGCACAAATCGCACCAACAACATATGAATGCGCCCCAACGAGACACGATCCAACCATATGATCGTAAGTTGCCTCAATAGTCGTCGAAAGCATCGAGTCCGCTAATTCACCCTGAAGGAATGTTGATCAACAATATTCACTATGCAGTAAAACTGCCTCGACCAAGATTCTCGATAATACTACCATATCGAAAGGTTTCAATGATTCAAGCAAATCTGCATGAATTGAATACCTCTAACGCCTCAAAGAAGAGTCGATTATTTCAGAAATAAATCTATAAAAATTCTGAGTGTATTTATAAGAAATTCAAACCTTATGACAATATTTATACTATGTTATCAGAGATAGAATCTTAAAAGTGAAGTGTGGAAAATGCTCTTAATGGATTTCGACAACCATCGATTTCACCTCGAAAAAAGTGATCAAAAAATGGAAAAAAAGCTAAAATTCCTTGGAATTTTAAGAGTTTGATTTCGTTTGTACCAAACAGTTGGAAAATGCTTATCTTTTGACCATCCAATGTTGACCATTGACTGACCATTGACAACATGTTGATCACTGATAATATTGCTTCATATTATTTCGTTGAGGGCAAATTGCCATCTTCTGATAGAGCAAAAACATAAAATGAAAATATGAGAGAAATTTTGCGTAGAAAACAAAATCGTTTCACAATAGCTAAAAACAAGTGGTGATTTTCAGTTTTTGGATTCTTAGTGTCTGGTTGTTTCTTTTTTTTTTTAATACGAACGTTTTTTTCTTTCTATCATAAGAAATGCTTTAAGATGGCTTTAGTCGTAAGAGGCTATCATGTGACGAGCAATGTTGCAAAATATTTCAATATTACTCTGTCTCGATGCGAGGAAAGAGGTGAATTCGAGAGGGAGAAGGTTCGAGTTTATTCAGATTATTATGGAATGAAAAATATAGATACGACCTCTTCTATATGAAATACAAAACGTTTTTAAATTCTACTATTGCATGAACTTTTAACATGACGCAGAAAACAAAGAGTACCTGGAATAAAACTCAGAATATACCTCAATAATTTCAATAATATTGTTATTGTTCGTTAACCTTAATTTCATCGCAGGCTTCCTAGCAACGTTATACTAAACAAAAGACCTTTTTCTAGAATTGTTAAACAAAAACTGAACCTCTCTCCACCCTATCCCCTCTTCTATTTTTCTTTAACAATTTTGGCATAAAGGCAGAAATGAGTCTGAAATATTCTAAGGTCCATTACTCTCCCAGAAGATAATATATTGGGAAATAGTAGCAGTCACAATACAGAGATATGAGAAGGCATAAAGAAAGAGGCAGACATAAGCAAAACGTCAACAATTCTAGCTAATATAAATCCTCGGCAAGAAAGCATTACATATAACATTTAACTGATAGATCCAAATTATCTACGACCAAGAATATTTAGAACTGAATGAAATGAAGTTTATTTTCGTAATGAATAATTCACCTATTTTTGATTATAAAAACTTTAGTTAGAATCACTTGAAGCGTTAAAAATGTTAGAAATCATAGATAAATTTGGTGATTTCAACGAGGTGATTTTTTATAAAATTAATGAATAAATAAGATAATACTAAATAAGCTGATAATATGAAGCATTTATACATGTTAATAAAACATAATCATTAGCAACCATTTTGTTATCTGTTCGTTTCATGCCTCCCGTCATACCTCCGTCGTCGCGATAAGTTTTCATAAAGTGAATAAGTACAACTCCACCCCCTTCATTTTTACGGCCATTCCCCTCCACCTTCGAAGTAAGTAAAAATCTCTCAAATTTGATCGTTTTGGTCTCAAAAAGAAAGCCATGATAAAGAGGTAATGCCTACTGACAATTCATTTGTTTTGCATATAATATATAATTTTATAAGCAAAATAAACAAATTGCTGGTTCGTATGTTTCGATTTTAAGGTAATACTTGTTCACCTCTATGTAAGTGATTCTAGATAAGCGAATCTACTGAACATTTTGGCGATCTTCTCTACATCTTTCCTCGAATCCTCTCTTCCTTGAATGAACATCGATTTGAAGGCATTGAATGAAAGGTGGAAAAGTTGTTGTCGAGAGAGAGTAAAAATTCTTGCTGCTATTGCAAATTCATTCCATAATGAACAATTCATCACTCCTCGATCATCCGTCTGCAAATAGCTCATTGCATTCATAACTTTCTAAAACGAAAAAATATTCAAAAACGGAAGGGCTTCTAAGCGGAGGTATACGGCAAACTTTTCCTATAGGCCAGCTGCTCTTGGTAAATCTTTAAAAAGAAGCCCTTATCATGCTATATAATATAATAATTGCTAATATAACAGTTTATGTTAAGTAGTAATAGTACGATAACATTTAATAGCAATGTAAACTGCTACTTTGTAAAGCAAAAATTGTATTTCAGAAAAAATCTAACTTAATTTCGGTTAAATTTTCTGCATAAATTTTGCATTGCAAGAGCAAATCGATGAATTATGCGTCTTAATATAAAAGTATGCATTCGATTATAATTCAATCCATCTTTGCCAATAATCATTATAATTCTTACGCTTCACTGAAGACTGAGTATTGGGAATACGACTAATATAAATCCCCTAGTGCCTAACCACAAAAACTTTAAGACATTTAATGCAATTCTTGGAGAGGAAGAAGAGATAGTGAGTGTCATAGGTGCCGTTAATGTTTGTTTTCTAGGATTGAAATCAGAAAATATATATGAAAATCCTTTTGATTTTAGGTGTGGGAGGAAAGAAACGATGAAATACTCCATTATTCATTATTCATCAGAGATTACCTAAAGAAAATCTAGAAAGTATAGGCGAAAAGAGAGGGAAAGGGGAAGTAGTTTTCATCATCTATCAATTCAAGATTTAAATCCAGATAATAAAGAATAATAAGAAATGTTTGCAACTTAAAAACCAAAAAAGAATTGATGACTCAATCAAAAATTTATACTCTACTTAATAGAACAATAAAGACTCACACATAATACCACCGGATGATTGTTTGAGAGATAAAATGCCAGATGACTGTCTGCATATGAGGCCACTGTATTGCATACCACATTCGACGTCAAGCAAATCTCTAAAAATATTCAAATTTACATATCGTTAAATCTTAATTGTTATCTCAAACTATGAAATATAATCAATTGATTTATGAATGATATTTCCTTGCCTAATTTTATGATTTCCTACTTTCTTTCACAATTTTCATTACTGAGCTCTTTTCCGGTTAGCTAATCCGGACGTCACCACTAATTAGCCATGAGGAATCCAACCATTAAGAAATCAGGGAACTGCGCAAAACATTTGCATATCGGATGATACATCAAAAACATTTGCATATAGAATGATGCATAAATTGTTCAATTTTCAACAATCAAATTTGAAATTCTCGATATATTTTAACGCAAAACTTAATTCAACTCGACCTGAAAAATATTCCCTTCCCTTCCCTTCTTTCTCTTTCTCTTTCTCTTTCTCTTTCTCTTTACCCCCCCCTCTTTAGCTCCTTTTGACAAAGTAAGAAAACTCTGAATTAAATTTTATATGAACTAACCGATAGGTGTTCCCTTTTGCAGAACGTAATCGGTACACTTCGTTCTCTGTAGTACATCCGGATTAGCATGAATAAATGTGCCATGTCCAATACGATTTGCATTCACTTGTAAACAATCATATAATTCATCGAGATGATCTCTACTCTAAACTATGAATCTTAAATGCAATTATAGAAAGGCAATTAACTTTGATATTGCGAAATCTGGCATGATAATATTGGTATTGCGAAATCTGGCATGATAATGTTGATATCGCGACGAAATCTGGCATGATAATATTGATATTGCGAAATCCTATTAGTAAAACCCATCTAAAATAGAACCTTCTATGGGGTAAACACTATGAGCCTCTTAAATAATAAATTTGCAAAACCTTCGACGTAAAACAATAAAAAAGCATCTTTATATTCTATTAAGTCATAAAAATACAGAAAGATACATAAAACAAAAATTCTGATGAATCGAATAAATCAAACAAAATAAACTGAACAAATAATAGATGAAATGAAGCTTTTTATTATTATCCACTTTGGAAAAGAATACTTAGAAAGATACAATGAAATAAACCGAGCAAGAAAACCAATTCAAAAATTTTTCCGGCTATCCCCAGCAGGAATATATTTTTTCCCGGTAATATAAGGCATAAAACATCTTCCGTTCTTCGTTTCCCTCTAGATTTCTATTCGTTTCAATAAGCGACTATTGTATAGCGAAGAAAAAAAAAACAAGAAAGTGAGTAAACACAATGAAAGTTGTATAAAAGCAAAACGTTAAACCTTCTCTGTAATATTAGCAATTATTTATATTCTTAGCAATTATTTACCCATAAAATTTTTTTGCTATAAACGAACAACGTCACTCCAACCCATATTATGAAATCTGTATCGTTCTATGAATGAGTATAAATATTAGTAATACCTCAGCAAGATGAAGCGTAGTTGATAGGCCTGCTCGAGCAGCAACTTCAAATAACGGCAAAAATTTGCGTGCATCGTATTTTGGATCACCGCTTAATTCAATGCCAACAACTATGGAATTCGGTTTGCATCCTGAACATAAATTATATCAAATCGAATCATTCCCTTATTCAGGCATTAATAAATAAAAGAACCCCCTTATTCAGGTAATAACAGATGAAGAAACTCGATAAAAAAGACAATAATCAAACATATCAAACATCATAATAGGTAATGCTTGATTCTTTTTGATAAAAATAAATTTATTCAGATCATTTAGTTATTGAATCAATGCATCGAATATCTGATCCTATCAGTGATAAAATGACCGTCTTTGAAGCGCATATTTTACGCATTCAATAAATGCTAAATTTTCATTCCCAAAAGACCAACACTCATATTTAAGGTGTTATTACGAATACTATAGCATATTGAGCAACGGTAACAGCAGATACCGTAGCATATTGAGCAACGGTAACAGCAGATACCGTAGCATATTGAGCAACGGTAACAGCACAACGCAACGAATAGCACTTTGAAGTTCTTCATTACTTGGTTGGATTATAACAGTGATGCTGACAATGAATAACATAAGCCTTAACCATTGAAGTTACCCCACTCCCCCCCCTCCTCCCTCTCAGAGTATATCCACTGCCGATTCTGCAGTGGATACGTTTGCAGGAATATAAGATTTCTATATTGCAAGTTGAATGCCCAATCGCCAATCACCAAAACTATGTCCCTATGGGGCATCCTTTGAAATAAATCTTAAAGGAATGAAAACCTCGCCAAACATCATCGATGCGGGTAGCTAGTGGTTTTTTCATTGAACTCTAACCACCTCACATTTTCCGATTATAAGGCAATAAAACTTTTCCTTACCTATCTCGAGGGCAATATCGATGATTTCTTCTGCTTCCTCATAGGAATGTCGTCGATCGACACTCAAGATTAAACGAACAATAATATTCGAATAAAGACGATGTGCCCGTGCAATACCTTCGATTATTGCATCCACATAATCTCGTTTCGACATCATATCGGTTGTTTTGGGTGTTGATCTCAACTCTAAGTAGACGACATTCTCCGATTCGAAATCACCAATCACCTCTATGGTCACCTTTAAGAGTCAGCGTTCATAAAGTCAACTTCAAATTCGATGTGAATAGCAGAATCTCATAAAGGAGGACTATGTGGCTGATATGAAGGATATTGCTAGAGGTGAAAAGGCGTACTGCCTTCATTCGGTGATAAAACTACTTACCCAAAACTGTTACTAGGTTACGCTAGCCGTGTGACGATAATAAACAAAATAATATTGCTTCTTATGAACCAAAAATCAAAAAAAAAATTTGCATAAAATGTAGAAATTTTTTGAAGTCATAACAAATAAGGTTTGAAATAAGATAAATGAGGGGATGTACGATCAGATAGTGACAAATGGAACGGTAAATTACTAATTAGCAATATTAAGGTTATAAATAAAGAAGGACAATATGAATAATCATTTCTTGCATTAAGATGGGCGATCTAGAATTTCCCATTAAAAATTATTGATGAAACGAATATAATCCTAAACAAAAATGAAAAAAAAAAGAGGATAAAACTAATAAAACCTATAAATTATCAGCAGTAATTGTAGAAAATTCTTTTCAATATATGAAAATCAATGAGAAAAATGAGTAAAACTCATCGTGAAAAACAATGAAATGCAAATTTTTGGAATAAACTGAAAAAAAAAACAAATGTGATTTATCCAAAATTATTCTGCGAAAAAAAAAGCAACAATTAAATTCTAGAAAAAATATTCATAAAGAGAGAAAATTTTATTAAGATAATAGCCTTGTTTTCACTCCTTTTATTATCCTTCTTAGCCCTCAACNGGGATACAGCCAGAATATTTTTTTAAAAGCATGGAGGTATGTCGTTGGTGTTCAACTCTGTCTCCTCTGATCGTCTGCACTCATATTTCTCTAAATGTTGCATAAATCTTCACAACAGCGATGGCTGTCGACTCCTTCCCTTGTTTCCATCTATGATAAGCAAAAAAAATAAATAAATAAATAAAAATAAAAATGAAAAACAGATAAATAAGTAAATAAATAAATAAATAAATAAATAAAGAGATAAATAAAAATAAATGGAAATTGAAGGGACCCGAAAAAGAAGGAAGATGAACTGAGATACAACTATACTTTATCTAGTCAAATTTTTCTGAATTATACCAACTCGTCCAAACTACGTTGACGTTGAGTCGGTTTTAATAAATCCTTCTCTGCTTCACTAAGTCCACAATAGTTGGGGTCTCGTTCGGCCTTCATCGCTAGCAGTTTCTCGATCGTTGCCAAGCTGATACTACCATTTAAATGCGCATGTAGTTCCTGAAGTAGAAACCACAAACTACTTCATTATTTAAGCATTTCTAGGCATACACCAAAAATTTGACTACTATATTCTGCATTCGTAAACCTCAAACGAGCACACTTGTTCTTTAAATCATCGGTATTTAATGGGTAGAGAGATAGGGGTCTTATTCTTAGTTACAGAAGATAAAAAAATCTGTCGGTTCCTATCCATATCTAAGAAATCATCCAACTTCAGCAGTACCTCAAACTATACAGTATAGTTACGAAGTAGGGAGGCTACAAGAAAAAAGAAGATGAAGTCGTGAAAAATGGTTGACAAAGATTAGCTACTGCAAAAAATCTGTCAAAACTTATCGAAAAAGATAAAAATCGCTAGATCAGCAGATATTTTATAGGTGATTCGTCAAAGGTATTAATCGAAAGAATGACACCTTTATAGGGTGATAATCCCGTATTGGCATACAACCTTATGAACTTGATAATATGAACGACAAATTGGGTTGTATATCGAATTTCTCAACAATCTTATTCCTAGAATAAAGGAATCCCAAAAATTATATCACATGATCCAGACGCCTCTTATGATAGTTGGTGAATGTCTAGGAATTTCAAAGAGTGGGAAGCATTGATAACAAATAGTACTATTGAGATAATTTCCTTCCCCAGCAACAACGAAGAAGCGCCTATTAACTTTGATGGGAAATAAAAATTATGCAATTTGAACTCTGATCACAGATATCCACCGCCATCCAGATGAATAGCTTACGTGAGATTCTCTTTGTGTTTCAGGCTAAAAATAAAACAACGGTCGTATCTTTGGTCTATACGCCCTCGGGGCATATGGAATCGGTCAGGTGTGCTTTCAAGACGACCATAAAAATATAAACGACAACGAACTACGATATTTCAATGAACTAAAAACTTTGATGCAAATTAAGAACCAATTATTAACAATGATTAGAAAAACCTTTCGAAGAGAAATTATCACTCGTAAGCAATACAACTCTCCCATTTCCGGTTCATTTGAATATATAGTTGCTAAGTTGAATAATTTTATAAATTTAAACACGAACATTTGAAGCTTCAAAGCAAACAGGAAGGAAACTGAATTAAAATAAAACATTGGCCACAACAGTAGGACATTCAGAACAGCGAGCATAATATTAAATGGGCCGATCGACTATGGCTAAGCACCATATCGACTGCGCGGATATTCAGACCTTGGTGTTGTAATGGGAAGGAAACGGTATTACTTCAAAATATGTAGGTTTGAAGATGGGCCAATGATCTGCGGGAAAAGGCTTTAATAGACAAAAAAATGTAGCAAGAGTTAAGGGAAACAAAGTAGAATGAAATTTTAGATGGAAAGCAATACGCTTTAATATGTGTTTAATATGCTTTAATATGAAATTTTATTGACACAAATCATTATAATATTCGAAGAACTCGAGCAACCTTCCATTTGAATATTTTATTTACATTCCTTTATGTTTGAGAATGAAAATTTTTCCTGTTTATGGCATCGATTTTCACGACAAATAATATTTCTAAAAAATTTCCGGCTGCAATCGTCTAATTCTGTTCTTACTGCACTCTTCACCCCCCCCCCCCCCCCCCCCCCCCCCCCCAGATCATTTATTATTTACAATACAAGCAAATCGAAATAATACAATCCGAATACGATTTAAAAAATCGCTACAAAGAAATAAATAAAATTAAAAAAAAAGAAAGAAACATGGATTAAATTCGGTCTTATCTCGAGTGGAAACAGTGTCGAAATTAGGTTTAGCTCATATTTAAAAATTTCATCGTAGATGGAAGTATTCAGATAGCTGTGACGAAATGAGTGGAATGAATTTTCCATACAAAAGTTTACTAACAGAAAATCCAGGAACTACTCAAATTGGCAGTTGAGTCTCATATAATTCCCCTCGTTCGACGGTCAATGGTTAGCGTTCCTCAACAATTCATTAAACTTTTCTCATCCCATTAATAAATCCTATTTTATAGAGAAAGAAAAAGAATACCAACACGTTGCAAGGCTATACTATGCTACCATAAGAATACAACACATCACACTCTATAAATTCACTGCATTTGCATAAACATTGGGATCAGTTAATCAAAAAATTTGCATATATATAAATGCAAATAGCAGCAACATCAACCAACTTGTCTTTACTTATTGCCGTTCGGGGATAGAGGCGGAGGTAGCAGCAGATAAGTAGGAGGAGAGGGATAGTCCCAATACCCCGTATAAATTGGCCAGGTATTGCATAGCAAGGCCACTGTCACACTAGCTTAGTGGTCACGATCGCCGCTCTTCATACATTCGAGTAGTTCGTTCAGCTCGAGAGCTCGTTTTTGCTCTCGATTCAGCTCCTCATTTATTTTCGTCAACTCTTCCTTAAAAAATATTATACTTCCAATCATTTTTCATTCACTATCACCATCCTACAATAGCACACCTCTAAAGCAATACTTAGAGACTCGGGCACGTTCCGACAGGACATTTACGCCGCGGTAGATTTACTTCATGGCGCATGGTCGTATGATGGGAATGACCATGACTTAATATTCATAAACCCTTTTTAATCAATAACAGCGTCCACAAATGATGACATCGAAAAACTTTTTTATCATTTAAATGAATCAAACAAAACGCTTATTACGAATGCTCTAATTTACTCGTCAGCACTAACAAACATCTTCGAGAAGCCTTCAAGTGAGTTCGCCACCTAAACCTCTCGACGCAAAACGATCAGATTCCTACAAAACGAGACAACTGGTTAGAAAATATAAAGCAATTAAACAAACCAAGCATTGCGTATATTCTCCTCTCACAATATCAGCATTGGGCACAGATAGTTGGTGCAAACTCGGATCGGCTTTTAGCTCTTGCAACTTATTTTTCTGCAAATTTTTATAAATCACATCATATATATATATATATATATATATATAT
>QEWY01004097.1:616-28479 GCA_006503575.1 Baylisascaris schroederi
TTCACTATGGTATGTTTTTTTTGGTGTATTATTTTTTCTTTTCGATGACATTATATCGTTGTAATTCATCAAATAAATTAATGAATGTTAAATTAAATTCTCAACAATTCAACTAATATTTTTCTGATTTAAAAAAACAATCGAATTTGCAGTATATGTATTGGACAATGAAGCAACAACTCTCGCATCATACGTCAAATGGGTGTAACATTCGTGCTGGTGATCTAATGGGATCGGGAACTATTTCAGGACCTGTAAGTGGTGCTATTTCTTTGGAGAATTTCCACTGAAGTGTTTTAATGTTGATAGTGGTTTATGAGGATCGATATTATGGTTTTGAATGTTTTTGTTGAGATAATTTTTGAAACTTTCACATTTATTTCGATAAGTGTTTTGTTAATGTATCGGCGAGTGCAATCGGATGGAAATGTTTGAATTCGTTTACGCCATCTGCTATCGATGCGGAACTTATCGTATGTAATATAATGAGTAGAATATCGTTTTGTTTTCGATAAATCTAAACAAATTGTCATTGTTGGAAAGGATTTTTTTTTTGGTTTTATATTAATTGCGAAACGATTGAGGAAATTTAAGGATGATGGGAGTTTTGGATCGATGCTTGAATTGTCGTGGAAAGGTACGAGAATGGTCACTGTTGGAGATCAAACACGCAAATTCATTAACGATTATGATGAGGTGACACTTCGAGGTATGTTGAGAGGCATATTATTTCCTATTTTTGCTTGTATTGTCCAATAATGATCTCTTTTAAATGGCAAATTTTTTATTGGAAGGATATAAGTAAGTTTTTCGAAAACGATTGAGGATTAAACGATAATAAAAATTAGCATATGGGTGTTGTTTTAAAAAAAGAGCATTTAATAGATTTTACCTTGTAGTGATAATGTTGAGAGATGGCAATGAAGGTTAGATGCTATGAGTTAGTGAGTTTTTAAATTAAAAATCCAAAATAATACGTAGAATTTATGCTTCCTGCTTAGCGGCATTTAAACTTGGCGTTGTATTTCAGAATAATAATTTAATTCACCAGCTAGAGCCTGAGCTCTGTTAGTACTTAGTTTATTCTGGGCCTTGAACCGAGGGTAAGTTTATTCTGGCCTTGAACCCAGGGTAAGTTTATTCTGGGTCTTGAACCTAGGGTAGGTTTATTCTGGACCTTGAACCTAGGGTAAGTTTCTTCTGGGCCTTGAACCTAGGGTAAGTTTATCCTGGGTCTTGAACCTAGGGTAAGTTTATTCTGGACCTTGAACCCAGGATAAGTTTATTCTGGGTCTTGAACCTAGGGTAGGTTTATTTTGGACCTTGAGCCTGGGGTAAGTTTATTCTGAGCCTTGAACCTAGGGTAGGTTTATTCTGGTCCTTGAACCTAGGGTAAGGTTATTCTGGGCCTTGAACCTATGGTAATTAGTGCTAAGTGATATTAGAATGGAGTAACAGGATTGCCGAAGGTTACTCAGTAGAAACGAATAACATTTGAATAGGTAGTATAATAATGCAAGAATTGACCATATGCACATTGTTTGATCGATCTTCGATCGGATGGAAGGATCTTACTGTCCATTTATAAGGCTTATGAAAGAGTGCAGCAAAAGCATCATGTTCATGATTGGTACCAACTTGTTGCATAATTTAATATCTCAGAGCATTAGAGGTGAATGCTTTTGGTGATAATTGTTGACGTATTTCCTTGTCGATTATGCTATTCCATCCACCTTCATTTCTTCCGAATTCATCTTAACTGTGAGAGCTGTTATAAGTTTGTAACGATTTTTCTCGATGCAAAATACGAAAGGTTTTGAATTTCAGGATGGTGTGAGGGTGATGGATATCGTATTGGCTTTGGTGAATGTCGTAGTAAGCTATTACCAGCCATGAAAATGATCTAAGAAGTATACTGCAAATGGATGAGACATAATTCACTTTGTTCTAATATTGTTATCAGTGATCCCTTAGAAGTTAGAGTATTCATCTGTGAAAATTTAGAATTGTGCAAATTTTAGAGTTCCAATTTATTTATGTTTTTATTATTCTATTACTCTTATTTTTTATTTTCATCTGAAGTTTTTTAGATTTTATATTTGTGTTATTTTTTAAGTTGAGTGCTGTTAATTCACTCGTTGATTATGTTTGTTGATTGTCCCAATATAGTTGATTTCAGTTTTATTGATTTGTTTTTATTTTTTCTTTCTTTTTTCTTTGATTTTATTGTCTTACTTGCCGTATCTTTCTGCCTTTCTTTTCAAATACCTCTGGTTGTTATAATAATTCACTTAGATGAAATTCATTTATGTTGGAATTTTTTGATAGTTTAGTTTTATTCATTTTATTGTGATTGTATAATATTTAGCAGTAATAAAAAATGTTTGTATTATTGTCTTTAAATGAAATTTTTATTATTGTTGAAAGAGACTTTTAAATATCTTCTTCGTATCCCTTATTCGATGGCTTTTACTCCCTTGATCGAGGTAACATCTTAGAGGTGGCGAATCACTGATAATCGCTGGTGATATGGTGGAGCTTGCTTCCGTGATAACCTTGCAGATAATATGCAAATAATAATGATGGACTATTGCTCTATTTGTTATTCGTTCCGGCGCTTTCCCACCCTACCCTTTCCCTTGCCCTCTCCCGTTCCCCATCCCCATTTCCTGTCTCAATGAAAGTGCATTCTTGGCATACTCATTTCGAACAATTACAATCAACTTTTGCGTTATTTATTCCCAATTCCATCGTTCTTTCCCTACCCGGTTTCATCTTCTTAAGTCATTATTACATTTCTTATCCTATAGTGTTTGTCTTATTTCAATTATGTCAATTTGTAAAGTAATAGAGTTGATGATTTGCATATAATTCAAGCCAGATTTAATCCACGACCATTGGAGATAACTTAAAACAAGTCTAGGATGGGTAAGGAGTCGGAATTAATCCAAACTCCATAGAAAGATTAACTGGAATGTTTTCCGAACGAAGGATTTCTGTCCATTCCTCGCACATGCTACACCTTCAACGCCGAATCCATTTTTATTTATTAATTATATGTGATCACAAATGCAAAACCGAGTCATATAAGATAAAATAATATGCAATGATTTACTTTATTCAGTAATTTGTGGGGTTGTTATCTCAATAGCGAATGTCGATGAACAATGGTATCAACGTTCATCGAGAATCAATTTCAATTCGCCGAGATGAATATACAGCATAGAGGTAATCCGGAAAAGACTCTATCACTTGTACGGAGAGCTGTCCGGATGGGTTATGATTGTGTTGTTATCAATACGGATATCGGTTCTATCGATCAAAATATTGAGGATATGGTATGTATTTCAAAATCTCTTCTGAAATTGCAATGTAGTGCTCATAATACTATGGTAGTGAATGACCGTATTGGAAAGAGATAGAGAGGTGGGCTTTGGGTTGGGATAAGGATGAAATATCTTGGCTTGGCCTTCTTGAAGAAAGATAGATGATGGTGTTTCCCGACGAGGGGCATTGGCAGCTATAAGTGGGAGAGGATCGAAAGAGAACGATATAAACAGCTAATAAAAGCGGAAATATTTGAGCTCTAGGCTTTCGAAGATATGTACAGAAAATGTTAACGAAAATTTTTAGACATTGGATGGGTTCACTTTTTTCCTTTTTTAACCTTTTCCTATTTCAGAGATTATCTCTTCGTGGTGATTTGAAAATTTATTGTTAACTCGCAATGGAAATGAATCGTGATTATATTATACATGGAGTGTTTCAACATATCCCAGAGCATTTAATAATTGCATCGTCTTAGAATTTTTCTGTTTTCTTTAAATCTGTTTTATCAGATGCTCTTGAGTCTTTAATTTTTTTGAGGAGCGGGAGGGGGGGGAGGGGGGGGGGAAGGGAGGCAGTTTTTTTTCTTATATACTATGCTATTACATACCGCATGTTTACATCATATGTTTATTGCAAATATTATATATCAGTATTTATATTCATTTATATGTGTATATATTTGAATTTTCAGCTTCAAGAAAGCACTGAAGAGCCCCCAAAGAAAAAGAAAAAGAAAGGAAAACGAGAGAACATCATTCCGGATCCTGTAGAAATCGATATTTCAAAAGTGAACACCGCCGATCTTGAGGTGGCTGGCACAAAGTTTCGTCTTTTTAGGTTAGTTATGTCTCTTATAGCTCTTTGATTGTATCTTTTAAGTATGATAGAAGATCGCATTTAAAACGTCTGCGGAAATGATTTTTCATGGAATTTAAATCGTACAGCCGCGAATTGAAGTTCGAACCCTGAGAGCACATATAAATATTCTATGATGAAAGTTTCTTAAATTTTTTTTTTTAAATTGGGAACAGCTGTGGCGGAAATGGCTCGACGATTCACCTCAAAGAATTAAAGAATGATACCTCAAAAATGATTGAATGTGGAATCAAATTTTTATTTATCTCCATTGATGTGCTAGTTAGTTTATTTTCTATTATGATGATTTTCTTTGAAAAAAAAAATTTTTTTTTATTCCTGTACTGCTCATATATTCACTCTATTTTATTAAGCTAATATCATTCCGTTTAAAATTAATTGTACTAAGCATTTTACAAATGACGAAGTGAATGAAGGATACTGAGAAAAGAGATTCGACGGTGATTGGTAAGTGTGATGGATTCAGAAGCAATTATTAAATCTTCATTAATCGATGTCTAAATCTGAACTTCCGGATAGATGGGTTATAAGATAGCGTTACGTTGACAGTCATTAGGGAGGGGATGGCGATCGTTGAGAGAATTGATTAGAAAGGAATCTAGAAGGGCCATCATGGGACACTCTTATTGCATTCAATTCTTACAAGCATTTTTAACTACGTTAGATTCGTAGTTATTTTTCTTTTGAGCATTTTGCGTAAATAGTATAATATGATGGGGTTGTATTTCATTTCTTTTCCTCAACTGTTACAATCCTTTGTAAAGCTGTAAAAATATAGAGAACAGTAATTTCTCTGGGTAATTTTGGGTAGATTGGATAGAGAATGGAAATAGGAATCGCGAAATGAAGTATTTTTTAAAAATATTTTTTATGAAGTGAAATGTAATGTTTTTCAATATTTTTTTTTATTTTTTACTTTTTATATAAACGTAATATTTTTCAATATTTTTTATTTTTTATTTTTTATATATATGTATTTTTTATAAAGTTAAATAATATGATTTGTTGTGCTGTTTACCAATCATTAAAATGTTAATAAATTGCAGTCGATTAACGGTAACGCTAACGGATAGCACATCTGTGCATACTCTAATGCATCATCCACAAGCACATAAATACGATTTAATAGCTGTACGACCGTGTGATGATCGTATTCTACAAACGTTAAGTCGAAAAGGCGATTTCGTTGATATTATTACCTATGAGCAGACATCCACCTCTATACCATGGCTATACGGCAAGAGTGGGGTAATCTTTCAATAAAAATTTTTGGTTTTTTAGGTTTTTTTTAAATTTATATATTGTTGGAATTCTGTTATAGAGCACAACTATTTTTGGTCTTTGATATCTTTAGACATACTCTTGTATCTCTAGCAAGATGCAGTAATATACGGTAGTACTGTAATACTTGGAGTAGCTTTAGGTGATACTACAAACGGTGCAATACGAGTATGACATTTCTTTTGCAATTAAATACTTTATATAATTATGTTACCATCGTTCATGGCATAGTTGCCATAGCAAGTAGTGGGGTGCTGCGTTATCCTTATGATCGGCGTCGTGAACAGTTTCACTGTTGAATGAAGGCATCTTCTGATTCCAGAAACCCTCGAATGCAGTCAGTCATCTATTCAATACCGTTCCCTCTCTCCAGGTTCAGTTCTCTTATTTAGGGACAAATATTCGAGCAATTTCCTATCAAAATCCAGCCTCTCTGTAGGTTTTCCTCATTCTTTTATGAGCTATAACGCAGTATTCGTCTGGATGGATGTATACGTTTTGATAAAACATGAAACATTTTAAAGTTAATTAATCTATATTTCCTTTTTTTTAGTTGATTCAGACGTGCATTTCTGAAGGACTTTGTTTCGAAATAACATACGCAGATGCACTAAAGGATAGCAGTCAACGACGACAAGTAAGTGGGGATTTTATTCAAGTATAAAGCCTTACCTGTAATTATGGTAAGAGGCGATCCGTACTTCTTTATTTGTTTAGACTATGTTTAGACTTTATATATCATAAATGGATCTAATTGTTCATTAAATTTCATGAAATTTTCGGGAATTATTTTTTCCTGTGGGGTTTAAGGTGAGGTATCTGAGGTGGATTTTTGTGAGGGAGTTCTGAATTTTCAGAATCCACCAATTCTTTCATGCATACTAATTTGCTTACTTATCTTTGCCTTGAGATGGTTTAAATAGCAAATTTTTTTTAGTAAACTCGTTGGAGTACTACGTAAAGAGCAGATAGTTTGCATATCTTCTAGCTGTTCGTATGGAATCTCTCGATAAGCAAAAGATATGGCCAATATCAAGTTTTCTTACTATATTGCCGTCCTATCTGAAGTGTTGAGTATTAGTTAGTAAATTTTTAAACTGATTTAATTTATTGAAGATTTGATTAAAATTAATGGGCTTATTAATAGATGCTAACAAATGCACGACAACTATTATTGGTTACAAAAGGTGGTCGAGGAGTCATTTTGGCAAGTGGTGCCGGAGAGATTATTGATCTGAGAGCGCCATACGACGCCGCTAATCTTTCGATTCTATTTGGAGGACGACCCGAAGATTCTAGGAAGTTTCTTGCTGGTATGTTGGGTTATCCACTTTGAATTGAAGGAGTCGGATAAGGTCCTAAATTGGAGCAGTATTTACTGGCTTTCTAATACCGAAGCGACTTCCCGACGTTGGTTATCAAAAACGAATGGCATTGAGGGGTATTCATATGTTAGTAAACTCATCTTACATCGTTGCAAGCAGATATTGGAGTTGCAGAACGATATCGAATGTGGTACCATATATGCTTCGTTCTTATGTTTCCTCTTTAGGCCACATATTCTTCTATCTTTTTTTTTTCTAATTTAAATTTAATGACTAATATGGGACCATGCTAGTTTATTTTTTAAAATCGTTTTTAGAAGGATAATTGCTTTGTGATCAGTTGGTATTCAGATCATTAAATAGCTCAGGTTATAGTTCCCGAACGTCGTTTCGTCGAGCCACCTTTAATTTCAGAGCCATCAGCTATTAGTTATTAGTGTAGGTGATCACATTTCAGTAATGTTCGACTTAACGATATTTCTGAGGTTCCTTTCTTTTAAATGAGTGTGAAATCGGTGATTGAAGTTGGTTTAGAAAGTTTATAATTGTGGCTTCGATCATTCGATTACGCAAAATAGTAAAATTTCTATTAATGAATTTGCAATCGTTGTAAATATTATAAGGAAATTAGAGGTGTTGTTGCAGGCAATGCAAAGAGAGCATTATTGAGGGCAGAATCTCGTAAAACAATTAAAGGTGCAATGGTGGTGACTAATACCGAGGAGATTCCATCACGTTTGGTGAATCGAAAGAATGAGCTCGAGAGGTTGATGTCTGTTCCTGAATTTCGTGCTCAATTAGAAGTTGTTGAAGACTCTTCCAAAGATTCCAAGAAACTTTCGAAAGACGCTGATGAGTAAACATTTTTATTTTCTCTAAGCGAGTTTATTTTATTGTTTGTCTATTAAAATGTTTCATCTTTCTTGTTGAAGATAGTTATATCATTTCCAGCTAGAGGGAACAGTCAAGAATCAAGAACCTTAGGTAGTACTGAGTTAGGTAGGTTGACAACTACCACATGGGCTTCGTCGAATTCATTCAGAAACCTTGAGGGGTTACTTCGCGCTTTTTTCACAGGTGAATTGAAACCTGATAGTTACCGCTGTCATAGTATTATTCTTCCTATAGAAGGCTTTCATAAAGCTTTGACTTTGAAGTAATTATTAAATGATAAGAAGCACTTTGAAAACAAAGGCAATAGGAATTGTAGAGATTGCAGAATTAGTAGTTTTAATATAATAGATTAATTTAATTATTTATTTCTCTATTCTAATTTCTTATTTATCGTTTGATCTTTGCTTCAGAAAATGCTTTAAAAAAAAGCTAAAATGCTAAAATGTTAAAGTTGTATTAAACTTCTAATTCTATGATGCCTCGGATACACAACAATTTTGGTAGGGACTCAACGAAGTTCCACTGAAAGTTTTCACTTCCCTAATTTGGTTTGATGCATTATAAGAACGTCGCTTAAAACGAACCACTAAAGGGAAGGGGGGAAGCAGTGGCGAATCCTTAGCCATTCTTATTAGCTTGATTCAACTTGAATTTATGCTCATTTAAGCTTCTATTGATTCAACTTGAATTTATGCTCATTTAAGCTTCTAGAAATACATGGAAAAGATTTAAAGGTATTTTTATATTAGTGCTACTGGTTAGCAACTAATTTTCATCTACTTTTCGAAGGTTTCTTTTTTCTGAAATCAAATCGAGAGTCATTTTTGGAATTTTTCCAAACTTATGTTATAAAAATTTTCCGGAAAATGTGACGTCATAAAAAAACGGATCACATACTTTTTTTTCTCGTTGAATAACGTTATCATCCAGTGTTAGGTGCTGTTTGTTGAAAATTGTCTATTAATGTGAACTTTTGCAGAGCATATTTAAGGAGCCTTTTTTTTTACAGTAAGCGATTGTTTTTATCACCCATGGGTTTATCCTATCCGTCATATACGGTTGGAGAGTTGTTTGTTTCTATTGGCAATATTTTTTCCACTAGCTTTTTGTTGTTTTATTTTATTGTTATATATTATAAAAGTTGTGATGTTCTTTTGTTGTTGCAAGTTGAAAATTTGATAGAAAAATAAATATGAATTGTTTATTCGTTGATGTTTTCAATGAGAAATACATAGGTGGACGATATGCCAATATATATTTTTTTATTTATCGGATTGAAGCGATCGGTGATCGTTGTCGGCGGAGAATAATTGTCAACCTTTCAAGACTTGAGGTTTCATTGAGCTTTTACTCACATCCTTTGTTGAGCTCGAACTCATGCTCGAGCCTGAGCTCAAGCTCGAACTTTCACGAGCATGAAATAAGTTTATTCTATTTCTGATATTTTTCTTGCTTTAAAAATTATTGTAGAGCCCTGATTACATTCAAGAGATTGTGATTATAGATTATAGATCACCGCCTCCATATTACTTCCTCCTTCCCCCCCCCCTCCCCCCTCCGTTTCCATATACGCTCATAGATTTCCCATATATGTTGATGCACTTTGGGGTTTATGTTCGCAAACTTTTAGCAGTAATCACTGCGGGAAATTTAGATATGTACATATGCAAAATAAATACTAGATCTATTAAGGGGGAGGGGGTGCATAATTAGTGATGGAATAATATTTGGATGTTGGGGATATGTTGCTTAGTAAAATCTCGTTCATCAAACCGGTTCGATATCTACTAACAGTTATATGAAGGAATGGAATTTATACATGAGGTAATACCATTTTATGTGGTGAATTAGATCGGCTAATGGATTTGCTAAGGAATGTATGGAGGCGTGCCTTATGGAAAACGAAGATATTCTTACGGATCAGGAATGCTCGTTGGCCGATTATTTGGTGTAAGTGGTTTTAAATCGTTGAAAAGTCATTTTTTTGTCTTTCCTCAACCCTTCTCCTTATATTTCATCGAGGCAGTCATCCATTTCCCCTCTTTTTATTGAGTCATTCATCTCTTTCTCCTGTTGGGAAGTTGTATTTACTATTAATTCTGCAGAAAAAATGTTGTTCCCTTTTTGAGATTCTCGACGAATATTCTTCGTGTTAGGAGGCAAATTTTTAACTTACGGTAATTTTCATTTATTTTACTGTGGTCTTTGGTCGTAGATGTAGTTTTATTAATATTGCTTAACTTATTTCCCACCCTTCCACCTCACCAATCTTGTATTCGGATGGCTGTTAGTTACAGTAATTACTGATTTACTGAAACATTACTTTTTACTGTTTACTGGAACACTGTTTACCTATTGAAACAAGAGAGCAGAATTATTTGCCTATACGATAGGTAAGTTGCAGTAAGATAATAATATATATTTGCAGCAGCTCCAAGACTGAACTCGACTCCATCACGCGATCTTATTGAAAGTTTAAAAACCGAAGAAAAGTCGAAGCTCGCTGCTATTGTTCGTGAACTCGAGGTCAATCTTACAATGTTATCGGCTATATCGCATCATGTTTTAAAGGATGTCGCATAATATGTGTTCCAATATCTATGTAAATATCAAAGAGTAGATTTTATTTCCCTTAGGATAGTCGAAATTCGTTGTAGCAATCGTATCGATTAGGGCAATTCAAGTACTTCATTAGTACATCGCCTCGAAAAGTACATTCGATCCTTCATTCATGCCTGACGGAGTGAATGGAGCTGATTCCCTTCAAGCTGAATTAATCTTTTAAATATTTTTGTATAAAGCTTATTCTCGTCAAGTTGAATTAATCTTTTAAACATTTTTATATAAAAATAACAAACCACGCTTAATGCTGTACATTGTGTTTACGCTCAAATCGATAAAATTTCAGAGATTGAGCGTTCAATTCAGCTGAATTTTTTTTTTTTTTTTTTTTGCGAACAGCTCATATGTCGAACCTTATATGCAGGAACTTGTTTTACTGTTTTTTTTTGCATTCAATTATTTCTTTCTAAAAGCAATGAAAATAGAAATCACAACGATATCCGCTTCTATCCTAAAGTAAACTTGAAGGATACAATACTGATATTGTACAGTAAACTATGTGATGTACGTTGAAGCAGTTTTCAATGAAGGAATATCCGATGAAAGAAAGGGGAAAAGGAAATGGAAATGGAATGGAAAATGAGCAAATGGTTGCCACTAAGGGAAAGCGATTGAGGATTTCCTCCTGGATGGATCAGATCGTCGACTGGCTAAAATCAATGACAATAATTTACAGGTATTATCAAGGTGCTATAATTATTTCCCAACGAATATCAATGACAATGATTGGCGAATATTATTACGATGTTCGACGATGAAAGAACGTCTCGATCATGTGAAATTTCGTCGTCGAAAAGAAGAACAAGCAAGAAAAGATCGCATAAAAAATGAGGCAAAAACATCGAAGAGGCCTCTTATACGTTCTGATGATCCTGCATCCTCTCAATATACACCTATTGAATGTCGTCCTTTTTATCTACCTCACGCCAAACTTAGTAAGTTCTTTATTTATTTGTTTATATTTTCAAGCGAAGTGAAGCGGATTTAATTTTCCTTGTTTATCGTATTATCACAAATAGAAGCCCTGATTGATAATTGCGTTATATACGTTCTTTATTACTCGATCCACAACCAGCATTGGTGATCGATTGCCAATTTTTGGATTATCTCTCACCGAGAGGACTCAATCTTACATTCCTTCAACTTAAGTATCTCATCTCGGAGAATCGTATTCGTCTACAACCATGGCCTATCTATCTATGCAATTTTGATCTACACAATGAAATCGTTTCTGAGCAATGCAAATTGTAAGATATTTTTGCTATTTATCGTTGATATATATTCTTGATGTTTATACAAAAAAATTTTAAAAAAATAGATTACGGCCTCATAGTTATGTTTTAATAGTTTCCTTGCAGTTGAGTGAATGATTCCCTTAGCTCTTCAAACAATTTTCCTTTCCCGTAAGGAAAGGTGCGGGAAGGGCAATGATTCTTTGGGTATCTCTTATGTTTGTTCATTAAGTTTTTTTTTCCCCTTCAAGTTTCCTTTGTAAGAGCACCGTTGTATGTATGATGTTAAGAGTCATATTATTTTCAGCCTTGTAGAGGTGATATAACAAAGTTTTTGATGCTGTTTGATTTTTTCGACTCCATTTACTTTCTTTGATTTTTCCTTTTTTAGTGTTATTCGTTGTCAACAATTGTTCAGTACTCGTAAAGGTTGTAATATTGCTGAACACTACCTTTCCCCGCGGAATTACCTCGCCATTTAGGTAAATCTTTTGGGGATTAGGGAATTAGGAAGGAGGGTAGGAGGAGGGAGAGAGAAAACGAAGAGAATTATATGCAGTCAAATTTTTACTATTTTTCTAAAAACTATTAAATTTTTTTGTGCATTTCAAATATTTTTTACTATATAAATTGTAATATTATTGATTAAATTAGACCAATTGGAACATAATTACTTAATTAACTTTTAATTATTTCCTGTTAAAAAGAGTTAAATAAATTGAGAAAATGGTTGAAATGGTTGACTTTTTTTTTTTATTTTTTTTTTTGAAGACATTTGCAAACGTTCGATTCGAATCGGTTCGTCGCAGTACAGTTCTCATCGCATAGTTTTACTGATCTTTTCCCCGATATCAACATTGTCTATCTCTCTCCACATGCTGATAATGAACTTGAAAAGGTTTGCAAATGTTTTATCGCCATAAATTAACGCTGAATATTTTTATTTCAAAAAAATGAAAAAAAATTTTCAGTAAATTTTTCAAATTTTTAATTTTCAGATGTGTTATAATTAAATCTCCACATTGATAGTTGAATTCAAATTTTTTTTTCTGATTTATTATATCATTTATGTATGATATGCATATAAAGGTGCTGTAAAATTGCAAATGTAGAAATTTTTTTGCGCAGTCGATCACTTGTTGGTAAAAAAAANAATTTCTAGGGAAACTGGTATTTTTGAGACTCTTTTAAGGCATCGTGAAGAAATTCTAAATAGCCGATTGTGGAACGCTTGAAATTGTATTACATTAGTGCGTAGTGAATTGTTGATGGTCGATGATTTAATTCACACATACTGCCATTGAGAGTCTAAATCGAATCAATTCAATTCACACTTGCGTTCGTTTCATTTTCCATATAATAAATACTCATAGAAAGGCAGTGATTAGGTTTCTTTTTTTTGAATATATGGGGAGAAATTTCGTTTATTATTTATTATTCATTGTTTACTTTTAAAGATATACAGTATAGCACCTCTACCACCTATGTTTTATAAATCGGTATTATTCATTAATAGATTGATGGGGAGGGGGGGAGGGGGGTGAGAGGGAAGGGGTTGGGCGAAGGGTTGAACAGTTGAAAGATGTGAAAAGGTGTCCCCAAATATTTGAATAATGGAGTGTATCATATTGTTGCATTAAAATTGCACTGCCCTGAGTGTTATGGTGCTGAAATATGATCTAATATCCACTATGGAATCGTTCACTTTTGCAGATATCATCTGTGCATATATCTTTGTCCACTTTAATTAAAGCTCTTTAAAAGATTTTTATATCGATAGAGAGTAAAATAAAAGAATTATAATTCAATATATTCGGGAATAAAGGGTATATAGAGAGTTACATAATTTTATCGATATCCTTTGTACAGTGCTGATAATTGCTTTAAACATAAGAATTGAGTGCAGATCCAATTTAGGATGCAAACGTGATTTAGTGATTTGCATGTCTGATATGTGGATGCACACATCCACACATTCGCCATCCACCTATTTCCATGCTTTATTAAGAGGCCATCTCTTCATGGCTAAAATATATATCCTTCGGTAACAGCCATTGCCCTAGAAAATTCAAAAATATTTGAAGTAGCTGGAAAGTTGGTGGTTGCCGGTGTTTTAACCATANGGTTTTTCAGTAAATTTTGCCGGTGTAGTGGTTAATTTTAAACCTATAATAAGGGTTTATGATGCCTTTTTCATTTCAATATTTAGTTGCACTATGTAAGACTAGTTATTTCTATTTTAAAAAAAATATATTTCACAATCTTTTTGTTCATTTCTGCAATTGCCTATTCACATAAGGTGATTTACTCCAAAAATTTGGCTACATTAGCAGCAAATTTGTCTCATCTATTGCATATATTTGCAAATTAATATATTAACCAAATAAAAAGGAATTAGAAAATGTTCGCTTGAAATCTTCCGTTTTCAATGGTTTATAGAAGCGCTAATATGAATATCTTTTCCTATTTTTGCATTTTATTACAATCTAAATACGATGTATTATAGCTTGTTATATTTTATGACTGCGACGTAGATAACTATCTACATAAATAAATATCTTCGGAATCGTTATAGATATACTGTAGATATAGATATATACTGTAGATATAGGTTTTGACCGGATCGCCCTTACAAGTTGAGGGTTATTTCCTTCAGGTTTGGTAAATTGTACTGAGTGCGATCCTCATGCGTTTAATTTGCAAACTTTGAGACGTATTCTTGATTGATCGGCGTCGATTTGTCGCCGAAATTGTCGTGGGAATAAGCCACATCCCTTCATGCTATCACTTTTCATCTAAACATTCATGCCATAAAGCGAATCTTTTACAATCACAACCAAAATTACCTATTTTATTACATTATTGTTTTTATTGCAAAATCCAACGATAATCTTTAATCTTTATCTATTATTTTTATTAGTTTGTAATTTTTTATTGTTATCGTTTATCAATGATAATTAGAAATAATTTGCACTATTTTATTATTATTTATTGCTATTATTGCTTTTTTTTTGAACTTTTTTTTTGCAGCAATGTTTCAATGCTAGTGATTTGGCAACCAAAATATAGCTGTCATAAGCGGGGGAGAGGTGCGAAGGAGAGAATAGAGAAGCGGACAGTGACAAAAGAAGGAAAAAGTGGTGATAAAGGGGTATTCTTTTACTCTGATTTATTATTGCTAGTTCGTATTTCCTTATACGAATGAATGAAAAAGGCAGTGGATGCCTCCCCCTCCCCCCTCCCCCTCCTCCCCCGCCCCCCTCCCCCCCCCCCCCCCCCCCCCCCACAAAAGTATAGCGTTGCAATTTTCGATGAAATTTCTTTAGATTTAGCATAAAAATGAGTGTGACAATCCAAGTAATTAGGATCTAAAAATGGAACAATTTATTATTATTGGTTTTTTTTTTAAATTTTTATAGATATTTTAAATATTCTTTGAGGAATTGTTCATTTTTTTTAGGAATATTCCAACACGAAACGTGAAAAGTGCTGAAGAGCGTAGTGCTGTTGGTAGATTGAAGCGTGAAAGAATCTACGATTACGATCAGAGAGTGCTTCGTGAGGTTATGCAACGGTTACCCGCTCAACACAATACAACCACATGACAGAGTGGACATTGGTCATTGGTCATTATGGCTCAAAGTCCATTTGCATCGATAAAGTGTAGTGGTGCAGTTAGTTATTTATGCAGTGATGAGTGGACAAGAGTAATTCAGCGATGCCTATGAAAAAAGAATAGTGAAGAAAGGAATATATATTTGCTGTTCATTATGCCTCCACGTTCATGTCGTTGTTTTACGTTGCAATAGTTCAGAATGACTTTCGATTGTTCATACCGCTACTTGTTTTTAGGCTCACCTGTTTTTTTTCAATGTCATAAGCAGCTAGAGAAGTGAAACCCGGAAGAGGGGGGGTGGGGGTGGGGGGAGGAGAAGGAAAGAGTAGTTGTGGATATTCCCAACCTCCACTCTTGGAGAAACTCTATCTGCATTGCAGGGATCTGCCTAAGCTGTCGAGAATATAGGAAAATGAAAGAAAAGGATGAAGTACTTGTCTCGACAACGATTGTGGGTGGACGTTCCCCATGTGAAAGACACCCAAGGGACCCGTAGAAGAAAAATTTGTTATGCTAGCATCATATTGCAGTGCAGATTACGTCTTTCAACGTCTCTTCTTGCTTTAGGCATGTTTTAAAAAAGGATATACTCAATTACACGTTCTTTAGTGTCGTTCAACAAATATTTCAATATTTTATAGTCACCATATTCCGTTTAATAACGTAATATGGCGACCACAAATATAATATAAATATAAATATAAATAAATAAATAAATACATATATATACATACATATATATATATATATATATATATATATATATATATATATATATGNGGGGGGGGGGGGGGGGGGGGACGAGAAGTTTTGTTCGATAGTGAGAGCATTAGAGGTTTGAAATGGCCAAAGTTTCCTAGAGAAGTGTAACACACAAACATGAAGAGCGCTAAATGCAATTCAAAACCGATTTCATGCAGAGGAGGTGAAGTTGAAAGGGAATGGTATAAGTGTCCAAATTGAGGTTGTCCATCCTCCATTCAAAAGAAAAGAAGGATTAATCCAGAAAGGGAACTAAGCATTGCAGTTACTGTTGATGTTTGTGTTGTGGAAAAGGGAATTAATCAAAAGAAGAAGCCATACTGTTTTGAGTAAATCAACGTCGAGAGTCGAATTCAGTGATTAGGGTTAAGTGGATTGCGTATCTCATGCGAAAATACAAATACCCATCGTAGAGTGCCGTAATTAAATCTAGGATGCTTTTGGTGTAGAGGCTGATTGGTCGAGAAATGGTTGCCTCAGATAATTTCTGGATTCACTATGCCTTGCTTGCATCCAGAGAAACGGATTATGGTCGATTCACATCTGCGATCATTATGTACCTCCCCTATGAATGGGGCCATTGATTTTGTTGTCTACGGCGCTGTGGGAGGTGTTTGCTTGTCTGCCTGCTTATCACTCTGACGTTGATGACATTCCGGCAGGCCAGTTTTTTCATCATTTTTGGAACTTTATCACTGATTTGTATAATAGATTACCGTATGATTGAAATCCCTCTCGATTTTCGAATTGTGAAGTGAATATCATTCATCTACTCTTTTACTTATCCGTTAGAAAAGTCAGTGGAATGGTTTTATCCATTATATATCTCAAACGTTGTACGCTTTCTTTTGAAACTGCAGGATTTGTGGTGCTCAAGGAGAGTGGGGGGAGGGGGGGTGACGTTGAATAGGAGACGAAGTGAAATCCATTCCTAGGGGTATATCCGTTCTTGACCAGTGAAGACTAATTTTACTCCTGAAATTCATGATGAAATAGTGAACAGATACAAGATGAGGGCTGCCATGAGGGGGGGGGGGGGGTTATNGTTATAATTTTTTTTTGAGAGAGAGAGGTGTTCCCACATCCTTTTCTTGTGAAGAAGGAATAAGCTCCTTTTTTTCGAGGGAAAAGGCAAATCAAAAAACCGATATTACGTGTCGAATTTTGTGTATATTTTTGCAGTACTAAAAATGACATATTTTATGTTTCGCCTAATTGTTACAAAGTTTTTGAATCTTGTAGCATGCTTATATTTCACCTCCTACTGCAGCTTCTATTAAAGCTATTTCAACTGATTTACACCCTTCACCTCTACCTGCAGCTGCTTTCCCAAAACATTACCAAAAGTTTACCCATTCCCATCTTGTGTTCCCTCCGATCCGAGTCGTATCCCGCTTAATAGTTCAAGATTCTTCGCGTAGCTTTATCGAACCTATATTTGCTAAGCTCATTATTTGAGCTTATGAAACAATAAGGTTCATAAATTTAAAAATTTTTTTTAAAATTTTTCATGAATTCCTATCATTTGCACTTATAAAAATTAATGACGTCATAATCGACAAGCATATACATTTGTGTTGATCGATGTGTTCGGTAGTATTAAATGTTGAAACTAGTGTTGAAATCTTAGTTCGATATTTATATTCAATTTTTTAATAGGTGGTTGAAATAAAAGTTGTAAAAAAAATTTTCGTACTTTTCGTTCGCAATTTTTTTGGCAATTTTTGAGAAAATTTCAATAATTTGAGCAGTTGTTGAAATTTTTGGAGAGAAAAAACGTATTAGAATGCCATCTTTCATTGACTAAAATGATAACGATCGAACGAAGCATATGCGTTTCGTCAATCATGTGATTCGATTGTAGTTTGTTCGACTCTTACTATAAACTAAAAACATTAAACTACAAATTCCGTAAAGTTTCCTCTCCTATAAAAATAGCGAATGCCATAAAGTTCTAATCAATTGCTATCCACCTGTTTGTTGTACGTAGTTGCGGCGTTGTTTAGATGCACAAAGCTTCCATTCAGTTCTTAGAAGTATATTATACCATTTGTAGTTATGCACTTTTCCAGTTTTTGGAAAATTTTTACAACTCATAATTTTTGTTCGAAAAAGATGGTGGAGATGTCGAAAATTCGAAAATTTCAGGTGATTTTTCTTTAAAGTTTTTAAAGTTGGTTTTAAAGTCCTCGAAAGCTAAAGTCCAGGGTAACTCATCTACTTGCATATTTCGAACCGTTCCCATTATATTATCGAATAGTATTTCTATGTTATTGTTCGTTTTTCTTCGTAAATTGTTCACAAATGACAGGGTGAGTGAAGTGAACGTTACTGCAGGATGGGCATTGGAGGCTCATCATTAAACGGTACGAGATCGACGTTAACTCTCGTTGGATTTGGTCATTATGAGGTGGGATGCGTGGATGTGATGGTTGCTGATGGTGAGGAAGGCGACGCTGGAATACTTGCAAGGATATTTTACCCCGCTGAAAATGGCACTTCTAAGGTTCGACTTTAATATATGATTATTTATATATTTCATCCATGGTTTGAGGAAGGGGGAGGGATATTGGGGGGGGGGGGGGGAGATAGGAGTCTCAGAGTGGTCGAGTACGCCGATGTCAAAATTTCTTGTTTTATAACTTAAAAGAAAACAGGTTTCTTATGGCGGAAACAGGGGACACATTAAGAGCAGAAGCATCACTGATGTAGCACCGTGTCATGTTGACCACAAATTTTGAGGAAATATATGCGAGTATGTTATGGGAAAACAGTGGGAGGGAAGTGGCAGGAAGAGTGATGCTATTCCCATCCGCATCGACGTAAGTCGATGAGGGAGCGACCAATAGTTGCTCCACCTCCCCCATCNCAATTCAGTCGTCCATTTTACTTGCAATTGGCATACCCCATTATCATGATTTGTGGATAAATATTGCAGAACACGAAAATCTTTTCAAAAAAATCTTTGCTGTATAAAGCTTTAAAAATAGTTTACTCTCCCACTCACTCTCCCTCTTATCCCCCTCCCCTTTGCCAAGTTTAAAAAGAGGCTAATGATCTAGAATATAAAAAACTTTGAATCAGTGGGGTTGCCTATTTGATAGAAAGGTAAATAACGAATAGGCAAGTGAGGGATGCACACATACTACAACACTGTACATTTATTATGCTAGCTATTACTAAATTTGAAGTGATTTAATTGGAATAATACTTATATGAAATCTTTCAATCATTTTCAGCATTCCACTTCTATGTGGAACGTTATTTCGAGTATTTTTTCTTTTAGCGTTGAAGAAGATGAATTCAAATTTGAATAAAGAAAATAGTTTGTCGTTGCATTTTCATAAAACTTTAAGATGTGGGGATTGCATATTTGATAACCTAAAATTCCTGTTTCCCAATAGGGGGATTATTATCCACGAGTATATGAATTTCATAATTTCCACGCAAATGGCTCATCTTTGAGGTTACAGTGGTTTTTAAATAAAAGTATGGGCATTTTCGACGGGAAATATTGTACCATATCGGCATGAATAGAGACAGGGAGGTGGAATTCTGTTTACGGATATGGGGTTTGTATTTTTTGTGGCTTTGGTGCTAAAATCTCTTTGGGTATTTGAATGGGTGTTTTAAATATAGCTTATGTGAGCGGTGTGTATTTGATTAAGCGAGTTGATGCCACATAATACTTCCAGTGTTCCAATATTCTTCAGGCTCTTGAATATAAACACCTTCGATGGGGTAAACTTCCGTTTTTGTGCCTTCTCAACAGAGAGTTTATTTTGATAAGAGATGATCAAATTGCAATGCTAGGGCACGTAACGTTGAAAAGTGATAACGATCGCTGATCAAATCGCAATTTTTTCTGAGGGAATGTTTTTTGAAATATCGTTATTGAAAATTTCGGCTGATAAAAATAATTATTGATTTCAATTGATATGAATTAATAGCAAATTTCAAATTGAAATGAATCAATCGATAAAAAATTGAATGATTTTAAGTCGCAGTTGGACAACTATGAGAGGCCTATATGGTTACCGAGAAGAGAGTATTTGGATGGAATAGCACTCTACAAGAACACCGCTCCTCGCAAAATTCATTTCCTATTCGATTGGATTGTCGGTGAAAAAAGGTTACTGCGTTAATTCCTTTTTAACGAATAACTTTCATCAAGGAAGGTTCAATCATTCATGCGGATTTCCTTATGATTTTTATTTAATATCTCTTTTATTTTAATTGCACTTCATCTAGAGTATCGTAAAGGTAATTATTCTTGCAAATTTTTTGTTTTATCCATGAAATTATATTATTTATCTGTGACTAGTTTAATAAAAATTAACAAGTTTGTGCCTATCGAGTATGAAGTGTTTTCTTGATTTTGTTGTATTTATTTGTAATGTCGGATATAGGAGGTATTAAGGTTTTCGAAGGAAAACGAGGATTACATAATAATGAAGTATTTGTGAAAAAAAATAAAATCGAATATCTTTTACGCAATGAAATTACTGTCCTAAATTTTACAAACTCATAATGGAGCAGTTATACGTTTTCTTTGGTTAATGAAATATAAATCTCCCCTTCATTGGATCTTATTATCACTGAGACGAATTTATTTTAATTATTCGTTGAATAATAATTGATTCGAGGAAATGATCTTTTTTTTAAAGGATTAATGTGGGATGGCAACGTGATGTATGTGCACCTACCCAAGAGACGTCTTCATTTCCTGTGGTACTCTTCTCTCATGGCCTTTCAGCATGTCGACATTTTTATTCAATCTTTTGTGCATCACTTGCCAGCTATGGATTTGTGGTTGCTGCTATTGAGCACAGGTTCGTTGATGCTCTATTAAAAAAGAAATTAGATGGTGCTATCGCTTTATTGCGATCTTTTGGCGATTTTCTCTATTCAGCAGCTATTTCAATGTAGAACTGAATTTAAAATTATTTATATTGGTAGTGAGCGTAATGCATTCAAAGCATTAAAAAACTGTGTGATAAATGAGTATATTTCAGAGATCATTCAGCATGTTGGACATTCAAATTAGATGTTGATCCGAAAAGTGGAAATGCCACAGAAAGACATATTAATTTAAGGAAACTTGCTTCTATGGAAAACGAATTTCGCATAAGAAATCAACAGGTTTGTATTCCTTTTATATGTATATTCGGCGCTTATTTAGGCTTGTTAATACATTCTTAGGTAACGATCTTCTTGCGCTATATGTATATATATATATAGTACAGTCGGTGTTACGTTTAATGATATTTTGTATTAAAATATTTTATGTAACATAGGTATATGGATAACCACTTTCAAAAATAGGGGATATAATTTTTGAGGATGATAGACAATGTTGCAGAAGCTATAGAGAAAATGTTTTCTATTTGAAACTGTAACATCAAAATGTCGATAAAAATCTTTGTAATAAACTACTGTATGAAAGTAAAGGAGCTTGCCAATTGGCGCTTTTGTCGTGGCACCGGTTTTCTATGTGGCCCGAACATAGCAGATCCAGGAAATTAAAAATGAGATTAAATATTGTATCCGTGTTTTCGTGGAAGAGGTCATCGCAGTGCAATGTTTATAGTTCTGCGGTCAGTGTGATGGGTCCGCTGATCTGAAATCGTATCCGCTTTCCATCTTTCAATCGCCTGTTGTTCTAATGGAACTGAATGAAAATAAGTTATGTAAAATTCAGTTGCATAAGAGGGTAACCGAATGTGTGAAGTTACTGCACGTTCTGGAGGAGATTAATATGGGACAATGCGCACCAGCTGCTAAGAAGCAAATGGGTTGTAAAATTATCCTTGGACAGTCATTCGATTGGACTCAATTCAAGGTTTTTTATTTGAATTTTACTTTTTTGTTAGATGGAAATTTTATTCGTTTTTCACTTCTTTACTTCGAGGAGCCCTTAATAGTAATGATAGATGGCAATCTAAGGTGAAGAGGTCTTAAATGTTAGCAACTTTGGATGAACATTGCCTACTTACGAGAGTGTCAAGAAGTGGAATATTTTTGGCACATTCTAATTAATTCTTTAAAAATAAACGGCGGTTCAATGAACGAATATGAAGTGGTACCTACGGCGAGTTTTTAATTGCCATAAAGATGCGAATCCGATCTACTCGTGGGTCGGAGGGGGATGGGATTATCGATTACTTCATATAATTTGGCGGAACAAAAATTCATTAAACTGAGCAGTGCAGATGAACAGTAACGCAGTGGTTTTTGATTTGTCGTGTAAATTTAAGTGAGATCGAAGGACATAGTGGGTCTTTCAAAGTCTTACAACAATATGTCATTCCAGAGGCGTAATTAGGCAATATTATGTTATGCGGTCTAAGGTCACTGTTATGCTTTTTTATGCGTTTGCAAGCACCACATTATATGTGATTCTCGCTTGATACTTCTTTGGGCTTGGCGATCCTTTAAAGCTTCTCTACGCGGTTTCATTCCGGACACTGGAAATCTTTAAATTTACACCCTCTCCTTTAGGCCGTCGATACGCATAGTATGCAAATAGCTGTGGTCATCCTTTAGACTTCTTTCTCATAACCACTTGTAAGTATTTATACCTTTGATAAAGTTTACAGGGTAGGCTGGACATAAGCCGGACGTCGATAGCTGGTCACTCATTTGGAGGTGCAACAGCGATCGCTGCTTCCGCCTTCTCGACTGATTTTACGGTTTATTTTTTATTATTTTTTATTATTAGTTTACTTTTCTTTAACGATAAACCATTGCTCTAGCGTATTTCTCGATTGAAGGAAGGTGCTATGCTTTACAGGTTGATTAGTTCCTTCGTTGCGGAAAACAGACTGAACATAAAATGTATTGAGTTGGGTGTTTTATCAACGTTCCTGAGAGGGAATGCATAGGGAAGCAAATAATAGATGGAAGTAGCACTAACTTCTGATTGTAACTAACAATCTGTTTAGTCGAGTTGTTAATCTAATTCATTATAAATTAGAAAGGGGGGGGGGGTTTATTGGCTTTTCACTTTTAGTCTGAGCGTTATTTACAGAATGTTGATGAATATAAATTTAAAAGAATAATGTTTAAGTCAGCGGTGGTACTGGATGGTTGGATGCTACCAATCGAACGTGAACTATACCCACGGGCACAACAACCAACTCTCTTCTTGAATGCATCACTTTTTCAATGGTCATCTAATGTACGCAATATGCTCAAGATTGGCAACAATGACACAGATAAATTGCTTGTGACTTTCAAGTAAGCCAACCACTCATCATTTATGGCCATGTATTTTTGTTTTAATTTTTTTTCCTGTTTTTTTTATGAGCACTGGTCTACATTTTCGGGTAATTTTTAACTGGACGGATATTGCGAAGCTGTGGTAGAAAAAAAACTAATTTCTCGGAAAAGGTGTTCACCTATAATTGCCAGCTCTGCAGCCTATTTGCTCAAAAATAGCAAAAGTTTAGCGTAATCCTCTGTGGAACTGCCTTGAGCCCCAGCGTTGCTTCTTCAAGTGAATATGAAAGTCTGTCTTAGCCATCTAAAGCCCAAAAAATATACATGATCTTTTACCTTTTGCAGATATTTTGGTTGGGAAAATATGCTGTACTATGTGGCATCTTGACCCAAGCAAAAAGAATAATGGTTCTCCGCTCCTTTTAATCCCCTCTCCCCACCCGCATTCTATATTTCCCACTTGCTGATCACTGCTGAAAATGCAACAATTTCAGTGAGGCAGCACATCAGTCGTTCACTGATTTCTCACTTCTTTCGCCTGGTTTCCTTGGTCGCAAACTTGGTCTTCAAGGTGCTGTCGATCCGTTGAGGTGTATGGAAGCTGCAGTCGAATTGACCGTTCAATTTTTACGAAAGTACTCATTGGGACATGAGGTTGATCTGAAACCAACCCTTGAACGCTATCAAGATTTCGCCTTCGAAGGCACCAATCTGGATCTCGATGAATCTTCGACGATCGCTGCTTGACGAGCATCTCATCTTGACCGCCTTTCGAGAAATCAGGGATTAGCCAACAGTGCGATGAGCTATCAAGCTTTAATGAATGCCAAGTTGGCAGTTACATCATTTCAAATGCCTTTGAATTTTTGGAATTCGGGTGCGTTTATCTTTACCCAGCCTTTTGTTCCTCTTCGCAAAAATTTTCAAGACTAAAAATTATTGAAGAAATTGGCCCGAGAATTTTCGAAGATTTCGAATTACACCTTTCAATAGTGCAAAAGTTGAAAATTTTTTATTTCTCATTGTGTATCTCTTGATGGGTCATTTCAAAAGTATAGTGAAAGGATAGAGATTGTATTAAAACGCATCTTTGAAGATGTTTGATTCCTTATTTAAATGAACCATTTTAAATTTTTTGTATATAAAGCCATTTGCCTTTGAATGGTAGTGCATTTTATTTGTTATGCTTATATACACGTGTGAGAAACCCATGCAAGGTTGTTGTGCCCATTTTTTCCGGCTAAATGCTAAAATATGGGTGCTTAATGTATGTTGAATAGTATTTGTTTGTTTTTTTTTGTTTTGGATAAGTGGAGACCTATATTTTAGTGATAGGATTATCTTGCTGAGTTTTTAAGTGATCTTCTCTAAAATTAATAAAATTTTAAACTAAAATAATAAACATATTCTAATCATCTAATTTTGCTGAATTTTTCTAGTGATTTTTTTCCACAAATAGATTTATTTTCTATTTGCGATACTAGTTGACTTAATGTTTAAATAAAATGTTGTCTAATAGCAGATAAAGTGTCCTAGCTAGCCGACAAGGATTTACCTAATTGACTATTAACGGAAAGATAAATATGCAAATGTTTATGTGTGTAAATTGTTGTGTGTTATAAAGTGTTCAAAAATAAAGAACATAAGTTTGTTACTATCATCTGAGTCCTTCTGGTTTTTTCCACCTCTATCTCATACTTTCTCAAACATAAACATATTGAATAGAAGACTACACCTTCTGTTGGAGTTTGACGAAGGGAAACCTTCTTAATTATAAGCCCGTCTTTGAAAAGTATACACGTTGAATAGTCGTTTCACAAGTAGTGATGTGTGGTGTCGAAATCCTTTATTTTAATGAGGAGAGGATAATCGGGAAGGATTCTGAAGGATGTAACGACGCTGTTTCTGCTGAGTCAATATTCCAGGCCATTGTGCAGTTTGTGTAGCCACTGTCTGCTTTGCATTTCACCTTTATCTTCTTTTTTGCAGATGTAATGGTGTTTCATTCACCACTCTCATTTGAACCTATGCCAACGAATTTAGATGTCTATTTGGGTCTTTGTCAACACGAACATACAGCGGACCCCCGCTGCTTCTTTGAAAGGTGTTTCGACAACACCTCATACAGCTTTCATAAAAAAGGTTGTACTTTTTAGGCTGTTGAGGCTAGCAGAGATTCGTAGATCCTTACCTTGCGCAAGGGACTACGATTTTTCACAAGTTGATAGCTTAAAAGCGAAAAACGATACGAACCAATGGGGATCTAGCAAAAATACTGCCAACTTACAACGGCTTCAGCGAACGTTTCGCTTATATTTTACTTGTATATATATATATATATANATATGCAAATCAAGATTTATTCTATTTAGGTGATCTTCTAACTAAACAAGCAATCAACCTAATGAATTCTGCGCAAATAAGCAAATATCGTTGTCATGGCTATCGATTCGGCCAGATGATACGTATACAAGTCCACTTGGGCACTAATTAACCAGGTAAGTCCACCTGATTATGTGATTGACCATATGAACACTAATTGATAACTGAGGTAAACGAAGAGATAGACGCATATACGCATTGATGAATATCGGCAGTAATGTTATATAAGAATTCGATTGTATATGCTAGAACCGTCTAATGAACTCTATTTACACGGTTCTGTAATTGGGTACTCTTTAAATTTATGGGCACCACGGCTTTTACACCAAACATTACGAAGCAGTCTATCTTCAGGGGAAATTCAGTTCACATTCAGTGGAAATTCTCTTATGGTAACATACAAGTCATTCTAATTTATTAATACGGAAAGGAATGTTAGTGATAATGGACACTAAAAATAAGGGAGTAGGTAATGTCTAAAGGAAAAGAGGAATCGTTAAATAAAGGAGCATCTCAGAGGTGACCGGAAGGAGGTAATAAAACGACCTGCAAGTAACCTTACGGTGCTATCAAGTGAAAAACATTTTTTTTATTCGAGTGTGATGCAGACAGTTGTATATGAAAACGTGGCATTTTCAATCATTTTTCATCTCTTCACCTATGACACATAATTTAGGGGTCCGCATCCACCCCCCCGTTATCATTTCAGGATAATGGTGATGGTGACAACCGTTTGTCTCTTTCGTTGTGATCGCTCTGGCTAAAGCTTTGCAGTTGCACACCTTTTCTCGCATCATATCTATTCACTTCCTCTTGTCCCTTTCTTGATAGATCCTCCATCTATGGTGTGATTCACCGATATTCATCTTCAAAGCTGAGTCTTCCCCTCCATAGCATTACCTCATTCCCCTTCCCTGAGGTGCTGATATATAAGTGCAGATTTAGCATCCATATGCATGATGGGAAAGGATAGAGCCGCCGTAGAGCTCAAGAAAACATTGAAAGGTCCATTTCTTGGCTCCTTAATGGATTCGGCTTCCCTACTATTACTCTTTTATCAAAGCGTTTTCGCAATTTTGTTGGGGATGTTTAATCAAGAGAGGTTTACTAAGGAAGGGGAGTTCTTTAGAAATTTCAATAACATTTCAGCTATGCGAGAATAAAGCACAACTGCTGTAATATTTTTCCGAGTCTTTCTTTGAAAAGAGGTTCTTAGTGAAGAGAGAGGAGAAAGGACGGAAAGATGGGTATTTCTTCCTAAAAAAATTTAAAGGAGGCTAGTTTATTTCGCATTATATAAGAAAACTTTTAGACCTACTTTTAGGCAATATAGGGTGAAGTATTCGTTGCATAAATAATATCAAAGACCCGACAACCACACAATCAGAGAATATAAACGTTTGCAAAGACATATCGAGAGCATTTGTGGTACCTAATAGGTTGCGATAATTTGTGGTTTTTAGTGGTGGGATATATTTGCATCGATTCGTGTCATGCATTGGCACAACGATTCGCGTTGCCTGGGTGACCAATGCTGAGACTAGTCAGCATTGTGTACGCACACTGCATTGATCTCACATCAACCACCATAATTCATTCACCCATCTAGTCGGCGAATAATATATATATGCAAATCAAGATTTATTCTATTTAGGTGATCTTCTAACTAAACAAGCAATCAACCTAATGAATTCTGCGCAAATAAGCAAATATCGTTGTCATGGCTATCGATTCGGCCAGATGATACGTATACAAGTCCACTTGGGCACTAATTAACCAGGTAAGTCCACCTGATTATGTGATTGACCATATGAACACTAATTGATAACTGAGGTAAACGAAGAGATAGACGCATATACGCATTGATGAATATCGGCAGTAATGTTATATAAGAATTCGATTGTATATGCTAGAACCGTCTAATGAACTCTATTTACACGGTTCTGTAATTGGGTACTCTTTAAATTTATGGGCACCACGGCTTTTACACCAAACATTACGAAGCAGTCTATCTTCAGGGGAAATTCAGTTCACATTCAGTGGAAATTCTCTTATGGTAACATACAAGTCATTCTAATTTATTAATACGGAAAGGAATGTTAGTGATAATGAACACTAAAAATAAGGGAGTAGGTAATTTCTAAAGGAAAATAAGAGTCGTTAAATAAAGGAGCATCTCAGAGGTGGCCGGAAGGAGGCGATAAAACGATATAGAAATAACTTTACAGCGGCATCAAGAGAAAAATTTTTTTTTTATTCGAGTGTGATGCAGATAGTTGTATATGCAAACGTGGCATTTTCAATCATTTTTCATCTCTTCAC
>QEWY01004100.1:0-19809 GCA_006503575.1 Baylisascaris schroederi
CTGAAAACAATTTCAATGAACAATCAAGCAGTGACTTTTAGAAATCCCTAGACAGCATCCTTATCTCAGCATTTTTATGCATGGCAACCAGCAAAATTTTATTCAGCGATTGCAGCAGAACAACAGCTGCATTCAAGATATGATGTCTTCTCCATCTGGCTTCTCAACACTCAAACCTATGAGAGAAAAAAACAGTGACATCCATTTATCAAAATCTTTCCCCTGTCGCTCTCATAGAATCCAAAAAAAAAACTTCCTTCCATATGCCCAAAGCGTTATAAACTGCCGTTGATCAAACAAAACTTTCGTAATAAATGACTTTCGCTAGTAAAACCCCATATTGTAAAAACTCATTGCTCCAGCGGTATCACTGAACTTTGTCACTAATGAAAATTTTCCTCACGGACCATCAACAGCCTTAGTTCCATTTCATACGGTGAATAAAATATTTCACAGAGCTATAAAAACATGCGGAATTGATAAACTGCATAAAGTTAAATTTGTAAAATGATTTGGAGGATTGTACGATTAATCGTAAACTGAGGGATGCGAAATCCCAACGATAGCTGTAGTAGAAAATTGACCATCAACAGCCTTAGTTCCATTTCATACGGTGAATAAAATATTTCACAGAGCTATAAAAACATGCGGAATTGATAAACTGCATAAAGTTAAATTTGTAAAATGATTTGGAGGATTGTACGATTAATCGTAAACTGAGGGATGCGAAATCCCAACGATAGCTGTAGTAGAAAATTGCAGTAAAGGAAGACATACGATTTTTATCGCTTCGAGATGCCAAGCGAGCGCTGTGATATCCTTTAACGGTAGCCGCCGAGTGATCGAACATCTGTGAAGCCATCTTTGATTGAAAACGGGTTCTATCTTGATTCGTGAATCTTCCTCAACCCCACCTGAACAATCCTTTCTGCGGCTTCTCGTCCGACTGCATCAATCTAAATGAAATACATTTGAGAATTTTTAATGCTAAGAAAATAAAACTTGTAATATATAACTACCACACAATATCAAAAATTGGCTAAACCACGAAACTTCGTGTTGCTCAATTTGGGAAATGCATAAGCATAGGCTGTCTGAGCTGTTAAGCGTTATTACTCCAAGCGTATGCAGTCTTTTCGAATGTGTTTAAGTAACCAATGAAAGCAATGAAAGTTACGAGCGAAACAATCTTCCAACTCCAGAAATACACAAAAAGAAACGAACCCGAAGAACGTATGATATTCTATGGCGCATTTCCAAATGCGTTTTGCGCTAGCATAATCCGGTACTTTAAGGGGTGGGAAGCACCGCATTCCTGCCCACCTGCAAAACAAACCCCCACTATAGTTTATCTCGGATCTGCACTCTTGCTGCCATAAGACAGCAACGCAGAACGATTTAGAATGATGAAGTAAAACATCTATGTATATAAATGTACATGCATGTAAACCGCTAGTTTCGAACAGCCGACTGATGGGAAAGCGAAAGTTGCTGAAGATTTCCTGACAATAAGAAGTGAACTAACCTCAAGCGTATTTTATGTGAGCCCATATTAGCAACGAAATGTTATCGTCACGTGGAACGTGCAATGATGGCACCTCCCAACACATTCTGCAACATTTATCTATCACCATTCAGTACTTATCAAAAGAGATAAACTGACAAAAGCGCCAACTATCAAAGGAGACCGCCTGACAAAAGCGCCAACTTCACCGCTTTGCCATTTTGCACCGATGTTTTCGATCATGCAAGGCTATGCGAACTACCCTTTAATATCGTGCGCTACTGCGATGACCGATTTATGCGATCTAACTAACAATGGCACTTTAACTAGAGGCGGCGGGAGTTCCTTCGTTTATCAGCTCTGGAGTTCACTGTTCCAACTTTCGAATACACGACTCCAGGCAATCTAGTAAAATTTGCAAATTTTTTGAAACACGCAAATATGAACACCAATAAAATTTAGGTCACTAGTAAAGTTGCAAAATATGCAAATATGAAGGAACAGTGGAAAACGGTTGCATAATACTTGTAACACAAAGTAGGCGAACAAACATATAGAATCTCTATACTGTCAAAAACTTTGTAAACCGATGTTGACCAAACTATTAGACTCAAAAAAAGAGGAAGAGGGACAAACATTGCTTTTAGTGCCTTAAATAAGCCATAATAGTTTGAAGGTAAAAGATTAACACAAAGCTGGGCACACCCGATTCTACTGCATAGCACCTCACTTTATTTAAATGAAGAAGGAGAGAATCTCGTATGGTCAATCAGTGTCGTTTAAATGCTCAATAATTCAGAAATGAATAAAAAAATTATTTCTTCTTTAGAAAAGATATCTTCCAATCGAGTGCTCAAATATTTAAAATATTCTAATTGAATTCAGCTGAGCTTTAAATGTCAACCTTAATTTTTATAAAGACAACGGAAGCTTCCATCCCAACCTTTCCCCTCCGCTTTCCTCATATTCAAATTTGCAAAGCATACTCTCAGATGATTCAAGAAAATGGGATCGGAAATCAAATTGCGAACATTGATTTTTTTAGCAGTTTATTTCACATCATTAATACCCAAATTTGATTGAGTCACTCTTCACTGCAAATCACACAAAACCATTTGCAAACATTTATGTGATCAAATTAATGAGATTTCAAATGGAGCATTTCGGATCAAAATTCATAAAACGTTTTCCGCAGTGTAAATATCAATCGCCCAAAAATCAGTAAGAAATTTCACTCGAACATTTTTAATTGTTCGGGAAAAGACAATTTCCCTTACCAATTGGATAAGTATACTAAGGCATCACAATGATCAAAGGACATACAAATTAAAAATGAGTTCTCCCAACACTAAAACTCAGTCCCTCTCAAATACGGCGCCAAAAATGATGAAGAAAACTTACTTTAATTTCAGGAGACTACATGAAACGAGTTCGTCGATATTCAGATTACCAGTATTCCAAAACCTATAAAATATTCAAATTCGACTAAAAAACCGCTGAACGCTAATAACATCGAAATATTTTTAAAAAAATCTCAAAATACTGTAAAAACAGACCAATTAAATACGCAAATTAAGCTAGCTAACGAATAAATGAATGATTGATCATGAGAATGCTAATCAAATATGCATATCGACGGATAGGGAAACGGACATAGACAAAAAATTTATTATTTAGATAGATTTCTAAGTGAAACAGCGGTTTCGATTAAATATGATCGCTGATGACCGTATTTGTACTCACCGCTAAATTTTTTGATGGAAAAAACTTAAATTACAAAAGAAAATGTGCATATGTTCACGTCCAAGTCGAAACTACAATGCAACCAGCAATCTCCCCTAAGCCTTAAAACTTGGAAATTGTGTGCCTTACCCTAAGCAATGCCTTCCGATGGGCCGCAAACCCTGTCATCCTACTGCTCTAATGAGCCATAAAATTCGGCTTTTACTTGCAACGGTTTTCAAATTATGTTTGGACATTGATATTCACTCAAACGGTGCTGTGGTTAGAGATCTGTTCACCTCAAAGCAGGATCAAATTAAGACAAAACTCGCCTTCAAATTAAATAATTTGTAGATAAGGGTAACATTAAACAACTTGTAGGTACAGATTACGTACAATATTCAAATTGGTACAATATTGGTACAATATTGTACCAACAACTTGTAGGTACAATATTCAAATTCGACTAAAAAACCGCTGAACGCTAATAACATCGAAATATTTTTAAAAAATCTCAAAATACTGTAAATCTCAAATAATAAAAAAAAATTTCATCTTACATATCTGTGAATAAATCTCGGAGACACCAAATTAACAAAGCTGTAGTTTAAGAAATACCAACAATATACTGAATAACCAACATTCTTTGCTGCCTGCTGCTACCAATCTCGTTTGGTCTCGATTGGTGCTGATGGCGCCGACCTGTTCCTGTAGATCGATTCGTATATTCCGACTTCCCTCTCTCATTTTCTTCACCAAATAAATATTCGACTATCACCATCGATTCGTTAGTCATTGCCTTAAATCCAGAAAACACGACATCAAATATAGTGATGCCATAGGAAACCAACGAAAATTTCGCCAACTTCAATGACGCCGAGTGCATACGATGCATTTCTAAGTGTTTTTGTTCGTTAATATTGGCAAAACGCATCAAACAACGGTCGAGGTCGCCTTTGATGATAGACAATAAAGCAGCATTGCACGGTTTGTGTTGCCATTCAGCGAAAAACCTCTCTCTCCGCGCGACGTGCTTCCGACAATATATATTCCTTGTTAGAGATAACCTGTCCAGCGACTAGACAAAAAATGTCTGCTTCAAAAATTGCCGAAATACAGGTATCCCCGGCCACGGAATTCAAATGTGTAGGGATCTCCAGCCAACCAACCACGACTCATCAGATCACATTAGTTTCAATATTTACATTATGTAAATTCAACTCTGGATACCAAAACTTTCAATATTTTCCTTCCTTTTATTCCACGAACTGCACTACAAAATGATGAAAATAATGCACCAACAAGATGGGTGTTTCTATTGAGGATATACCGCAAAATTCGCTCATCTAAAAGATATTTCCTTATTTCCAATAATATCAAAGAATTTGGGCAATTCGTAAAAAATTATTCACGTCAAATCATAATAAGTTGAAATGTTTTGCACCGTCTAAAATTTACCTATTAATTTTTGCATCAATTTCATTTTTAGGTGAAGTTCCAACAATTCCCTTAATGAACATCCAAGTACAATAATGCATTTCATAGCTAATCTTCGGCTAGAATGATTCATTCATAAGTTTATTGAGTTCGAGCTTAGCATTAAGGATTACGAAAAAGCTTTCAATGGTTAACGCTCAACTCAAGTCTGGTAATCAGTTTAAGCACGTTTCTATGAGTTTTGATGTCTTTCCTTTCGATATCGTATTATGTCAACAATAACTATGCATTTCATATTGCAGCTGTTATGATCTCATGAAATTGGTGAATTGCCTAGAAAGGGGATCGGCACCCGAGGTTTTGTCCGTCGAGAAAGTGGCGTTGATACTCTGATGTGGAAGATTGGTGTTTTTCTTTGAGATGATAGAGCTGACTCCCCAGGGTGAGGTTCATAGAGAATTTTACCTAATATACATAAATTCCAACTAAATCACTCATGCAGGGATGTTTCTAACAGAGAAGTGGCTGTTTAACAGTCAGTACGCTTGATTCATGAAAAGAATCTCATCACTGGTCACTGCTGGCCGCGGTTAAATTGGAATTTGAGAGTATCAGATGAAATCCCCTATAAACTCATCCTGGGGGTTTCGCCTTTCATCTCAATGAAAAACGCTCATCTCCAACATCATTAAAATTAAAGCATCAACACCACTTTGTTGACGGATAGAATCGCAGACGCTGATCCCTTTCTAGGCAGATCATCAATTTCTTCACATCGGCAGGTGCAATATGAAACTGATAACCACTAACTGTCACAGTGTGGTATCGGACGCAGCGATATCAAAATTCATAAGGACGCGCTCCAACTGATTACGACTTCGAAGATTGCAGCATAGCACTTGGTAATTCAAGTGATCCAATTGCGGGCACTCACTTTCAAAAAGATTCGTTTTTTCTGACACAATCGCTGTAAAATGAAAGCTGCAAAATGCATTCAAAGTTTCGACACATACGAATCATAACTCATATCGGAGTTGATAGATCAACTTGAACGTCAGCAATGGGAGCTCGAATTGCGTATTTTCTGCAAACTGGTTGCAGAATTGACGTCAAGCAAATACATGCAAATAAACAGAAGTGACGTTTCATAATGCGCAATAAGCGCTTCATAATGAAAAAATGCAAACTCTCAATGAGATCTATTGCGTTGTCGTTTGTATTGCGTCATAATATAGAAAGCAGAAGTGATGATGAGATTAACTACGAAGCTTGATACTCGTAAATGAAAATAGGGATAAGCGAGAAAATGATGGAGGGAAGAAATGAATAACACAATTGCTTCCTTTGACAATAGTTAGTCAATTCAAATCCACATAAGAGCAACCTCCCTACCGTTACTCCTCCTTGCTCTCTCTCGACCTTAACTGAAATGTGAAACCCCACAAAGTTTGAGGGCTTTAACGTTGGTCCCCACGAGGCGAGAACTTAACAACTAATGAAAAAATAGGAAATCCTGGCAGTAATATATAGAGTCTACAAACATTAGAACAAATCTCAAAATAAATCGACCAAAGTGTGAAACTTAGAGTGCTTCGATTTGGCAAAATTTTGTGAGAGAAACTAAAGTCAACAAATTTCACCAAAAACCGAAACCAAAATTAATTTCATCCAATGACTAGATAATTGGGCGTTTTAAAAAATTCATAAAAAACTTGATATTACCGATGCGTGGATTGCATCATTGACGACAACAGAGGCACTTTTCCACCTCTTTTGAAGCATTACCGATTCCCTCACAAATATGTTTACGATGGCTTGGACCCATTTCGTCTTAAATCAATGCACAAAACGCTCAACGGGAATATTTCGTAACAGTGTGATGGTGCGAATATAGATCCCAAATTTTTCTATCCAGAAAAGGTATCGCAAATAATCATCCCATCCTGTTTTCAGCCAAACATACTGTATCTTCCTGATACAAGACTCGGACGCGAATATTTCTCAAGTTTCAAGACCGGCTTCCCATTGAAGAAAGGATCTTTCATTGAAAGAACTGTTTTTTCACCCCTTATTTTTTAGAAGAAGAATGTTCTATTCGAATGAGTCCCAGGCGGTTTCCTTCCCAGCCAAAAATTTTTTATTCCCTATACCGCAGCAGTTTTTCATCTGCTTACAAACAATATCGTATTCACTTACGTGTTCCGCTGTCCTCACTGTTACCCTTTCGGATTGCGGTCCCGTTTGTGAGGGGTGTGCCTCTACTCCAAGCCCAAGCACCTGCATCCTTCTCGACGCGCACACGTACCCGCCAGATCGTATTCGGCGCAAAATCGAACACTTGTTCCGTGGTACCGCTAAAACAGTTCGCAGCCAGCATATTCTGAGATAAAAATTTGCCAGTAATGCTTGCTCCAAAGCATCCAAAGCAGCCTCCCCCAAGAGACAGAAGTCTACTAAGCAGTTGCAATCAAGCTGTGATCGAGCAACTAATCAAAACCGAATTCTTAACAAAACGGAAGGATCCTTTCTGAATGAATTATCACCTGCAATATCTCCTATCGAAACTCTAATGGATGTGACCTTTAGCATACAACATAAGTAGTTAAGAGCATAGTATGGTAGGCTCATTGGTAACACTGAGTGCTTTCCATGGGCGTTTAGCACTATTTGCACGAATTGCATTATGATGACGTCATAGTCAACGTTGTATATGCGCCACCCATCTGGCATCTTCACTAACGAACTCATCGAATATACTCTGCACGAAGAAATGTCATTTTGAATGATCCTAATTCGTTTAATTACGAACACCGAAGNATGAATTTTATATATATATAGAAGATAAAGTAGAAGATAAAAATAAACATTCCTGACTCAAAAATTATCAGCATCTGCGATAATATTCATTCCGAATTTTAAAAAAATTAGAAATGAATATGTATATTCCCATATTAAAAATATTACCTGAAATGCAGTCTCCTTCAGTAAAACAGTATAAGTGAAGAAGAAAGCTAACACTTAGAATGGACTTTCACTAGACTATCAGCGGTTTTGAGAGACTTCAAAAGTGGCGTTTCCAGCTGATATATTGTTTTCGAGAAAGTGCCTTGCCTGAACACAAGCAGTACTTCAAGTATTCCCCAATTACGATCCGGAAATCTAGCTCTATGAGAAGATTCGAACGGCTCACCGGTATTACAAGTTTGTATATGGTTTGGCGATCGCCGAAGCACCCTCTGTCTTCCATTCGATTCCGTCAGGGGTGCTAATTTGAATTGTATACTGGGCGCTGCGAATTGTCCAACTTTCAGATTCGTGATGTTGACAATTCCAGTGCCTCGAACACCAATAATCGGGAACGATATCTGTGGAAAATCAATTCCACTGACTTCACGCTCAAGCTGAAGAAAAAAAAACGTTATAATCACCGAGACTGGGGTATTCTCATGTGATATTTCACGATTTCTACTATCCAGTAGCGCTTGTAACATTCCTTAAAACACAGCGCGCTAACAGTTTCGTCATTCGACGATACATTCTAAGAGCGACGTCGAAGAGAGATCGTTCTAGAATGTCTTAATGGCGAGGATTCAATTTTAAACAATTTCACTATTTCCCATCACCTCAAAACCACCCGGCTGGTAGAGAAATTTCATAGAGAGATGGAAGAGGCAAACATTTCAGTTACAAATTCAAAAAGGTTTTAATTATCTGATTAAGACATATTTCTAAGTCAATTAAATGTGAGGAAAACGAGGTGAGGAATAGTGAATTATAATGATTAATAAATAAATTAACGATAGTAAATCAGATCAGATAAAGAATTCGCAGATGCAATATAAACTGAAGCACTTTTACTATACACTCGCTCAAGCAATCCCCGGTGGACGGAAAATCGCCAACGCAAATCACGACCATTAACTGTAATTTAGAATATGCAATTATTCCAAAGATAGGAGGCAATAGTTAAGTCTGAAGAGCCTATCTACGATACCAACATTAGAACTTGTCAAAGATATCGTTGCCTATATATCTATGCAAGAGAAGCTTTTAATAATGAAGTTTAATGGTTATTCCGCCACTCGAGAGGGATATGAAATCTGAAAGGAAAAACTAAGTGGAGAGACTGAAAAACTGGCAATGTGGTGCCCCCCATCAGTAAAGAAATGAAGTCCTCTATCAACAAGTTGAACGCGAATAGTCGATTGTTGCGCTGAAATACACATCAAAGGCACAAACATCGACCACCGCGATTGTCTGCAATTCACATCCTCAATTTGATTAAGGAAAGAGGTCATTATATATCAGCGCAAATCCAGTGTTACTCACCGAAGAAAGCGTTGCTCGATGGGTTCCCGAATCTCGAAGGCAATCGATCTACGCTTACAGCTCGCCATAATCATTTAGGCACGCTAAACTCACATAACCTTTCGTTGGTATTCATTAGCAACAGTCTCTAATAAGTAGAGAACATATTGATGGTTAGTTAATTTGTTTCGTTCTCAACAAACTGTCACTAACTCATAGCACTCGAAACATCCTCAGAATTACATTAAGATAAAGTACTGCAATAAATCATCAACACAATCTAATGTAAAAGATACTCAATTATCCACATTTGTCACTAAGTTTAAGCATAAACTTCGGAATTCAATTATGTGAAGCATTTGCATAACCTCCGAAGAAAAATTATAAGCATATGCTAAGAGTCAACTAAGGGTAGCATATCTTCCATTAAAAAAGCAACGACGCAAAACATCGGCAAAATTTTGAGAACTGCTGAAAGAGAGCCGAGCCGTCACTGCTCATTCGCAGTTGTTCTACTGTTGATGACCAGCTCGCATCGTTACTGGAACTAACAACAGTGGAATGAGATCAGATGTTGATGACTTATGATCACCGATGAGTCAATACTTTACAACTTCGTGACCACAAGAGAACACCAATCACCTTCGCAGCAATAGGCGGCTGATCGAACCCTTTGAGGGTTATATCGTTTCTTCATCTATCCGAAGGTGAAACGTTTTTGCGTTTTTGAACCTATTTTTGGGATACTCAATAATGTAATTTCGGGTTTTTAAGATTACTTGCGAAAACTTTTGCAACATGATTGAATTTGAAACTTTTTAGAGATAAAGAATTGTCGGTAATCTAGTACCCGCTAACGTCTAACCAATAAAAGTGGGATTTTTTCTTCCGAAAACACTTTCTGACGGCGTCCAAACTAACTGAAGGAATTTCAAAAAGTCAACAATCAATATTAGTAGCGGTATTAGTAGCAGTAGTAGCAGTAACAGCGTTAGTAACAGACATTTATTCACATGAAAATACAAAAAACTTCCCCTAATAGGTGTAATACAAATGCAAAAGAAACATATACAGGCAAAGTAAAGCAAAGTGGCACCTAGATTTATGAAAATATACAAATTGCACAACAATGCAAACCAAATAAATTTGTGAAAAACCACTGATGAAACAAAATAAATGGGGGCAAATCACGGAACTGAATATATCCATACACTACAATAACAGCTCAATGAAAAAGAGAACAATACCCACTCACCAAATAGCAAGATATGATTTAGATTTTAAATAAATGCTAGCAGTGACAATCTGATGTTATATTCCTCCCTTTCCTCCACATCCCCCTACCATCTCAGTCACTACAAATCTTTTTTACTTTTTTTTCCAAAGTTTCATAGTGGGAAAACATATGAAATAACATATGAAAAAATACACAAAATAACATCAAGCTAAGCGGTACAGCAATGAGAACACAGCTGTACAGCACTGCACTAATGTATGTCGCAACAGCGAGGTTCATAAATCTCTGTCCCATTATTGAAAAAAATCATCCGGACCGCTGACAAGAAATACTTGTGCAGGTCATAGAAATTTTATTCAGAAGTTAAACGTTTCAGGAAGGCAAGTAAACCGGTGAATTTTCATAAAAACCATTCAACATCACTTCAGTCAACTAAATTAAAAAAGGTGGGAAGTTCTGGACATCTAAATCGACTATGACTTTACCAACTCGCTATCAGCCTCCCACCTGGTCCCGACTTCGAAAGGGGGGATTCAGGTTCGGTGGTTCGCATCACTCCCGCTGACTGCCAATACTTTCAGATTTTCGACTTGTCTCTCGTTGCAATCAGTTTGCCGCCTTCGTTGTCTTCTGCAAAAAATCGTTTAGTGATCAGCTAGAAATGTCTTCTCCAAACCACCAAGCTCCTGTGCTCTTACTAAAGCTTTCCAAGATTCTGGGTAAAACAATTCCACCTGAAAAAGTTCGTCAAATGTCCATCAACCTAAGGTGATATGGTCATTTCGCCGCATCAACGGTACAAACTTGGGGCGAGACCATAATTTCACTCTCCCGCGTCAAACGGCGATCATTTACGCAAAGAAAGTTACCAATGTAGCACGCAATTTATAGGATCAGGAGTTTACAATAGTTGAAGAGAAAGACCACCAGATATTTGGTTAAAGCGAAATTTCATTTGCAAATACAACCCGGTTTTGCATCTAAAGCTTCACCGGAAGATAGATGACTGAGGAAGCCAAGAAAAAGTGGAGTGAGGGGTGGGGGGTTGAGGGAGGGGGAGTAACAAGGAACATGAACCTATTGAACTAGAAACACATAGACAGCATCACTGCATCTTCTTCATGCACCACTTAACAAGNATTGCATCATTGCAAAAGTACCACGTATGCTCCCTGAAAAACTTCTTTGGTCATCACCAATGGCTCCGCTTCACACTTTCTAAGGATATTTTATACAACGCCCATTAATGCAGCCACCGTTTAGTAGTGATTATTTAAGGTATATGAGCAACATTCAACGAATCCCACAGATATAAAATTAAGAAGGTCCAAATTAACAAGGCACACTATCACAGATTACCTATCGTCACAGTATAGCGATGGTCGGGTGCGCAGAAGCGCACGCATGCTCGAAGGATTGAGGCAGACAACCACTGATTACCTTCAGGTATATTCAACATAGCCGCACTAGCTAAGCCCGCGACAAACCTATTTGCAACGTCTCCCACCTGTCCGGAACGCCTCAAAAAAACGACACAAAGAACAACTAACGCAAAGCTGCGATAAACAGCACTTGTTTCATCCTTGGATTTGAGGCCAACTGTGCCATGTGAGTGCTCCAAGGTGGCGAATTGAAGAGCACATTCTTGTCTTTCGACGCTTCCGATACATTACCTCCTTCGCCCTCCAATTATGCCACCGATGCATATCCGTCGAACTCATCCGCTACAATTAATCATCATTGCCTCATTGCTTTCAGCAATTTTTGAACGGTAAAAGAAGCATTTGCCAGAAATAGAAAAAATTTTTGACAAAGAAATAAACCATTCACTGCTAGCAAATAAAAACTCGCATTTCAAGACAATTTTCTATACGGCTTATGCTGAATTTGAAACCACGACTTACCTATGCAGTGACAATAATCTCTGCAGGTTGCCTATAGATGGACGGACATGCGCATACATACCACCGAAATTATACCTGCTGAGAATTCGTTGAGTCCTCCGGCAAAAGTGGGGAAGGGGCTTACTCTACACCATACCACTCCCTTTATTGCAATTTTGTTAAAAGGTATTGCCAGTCTCTGTCTTCACTTCAAACTTTTTGTAACTCCCACAAAATCTGCTACAATTCAAAAACATTCATAGTACTTAGATGTTCTTTATGCATAAATGGGCATTACCTGTAATACCCCTCGTATGTACATCTCTAACAAGCACAACAGTTTTATATGAAAACCACTTCTCCAATTCCAGCAGAATGAAACGGTGTCCATACGCTTACTCCACTATTCAAAGATAAGCTTCGTTACTTATACAGTTCGGTGGCCAGCATCGAAAACATGGATACAAGGGCCGTATATCTGTATTCGGAAGCGCAAAATTGCATGATAATGATGCAGATAAAATACTTGACTTTCATTAGCCGTTTTGAAGGATCTATATAATAATAAGTTATTATGGCTATGACATGCAATCAGTCAACAGAGTCGTAAACTGTAGTTCTAACACATGGCGTGGAGAGCTCGTCGCGGCATCTAGATCCCTATCTTTACTATGCTCTCCCTCCGATCGAAATATGTTATCAACATAAAATCAAACTCAGATTTAAACGGTCGGACAAACTAGCGTCCTCTATATGAAAGAATATGGATAGTATTACCAAACAAACAGACTGTAGAGGTGAACTAGAATGACACAAGAACTCACCTTACGTGTGGCAATTCCTCTGACGGATCTGATGAAGCCCACACGGCACGCACCCTCCTCCATCTGTGGCATCCAAACGCCGCTCTTCTCGACCATCGTTAGCTGTTCCTTTGAAACAACAACCATTGTGAAACACAACTCGCTGAATCCTGTAAATCATATTATGTATCAAAAACATTCAGATCCACCAGATATTACGCACTGCGAACGCACATACCTGCAACCACTGAACAACGTCGTAACATGAATTGACAAAGTTTTCGACAATCATCCTGCATATTAATGCGCATACACCACAAATAAGCACATCTACATTTATGTATTTATGAGAACACAGTAGAGGAGGGTGGGTGCGAAAATGAAGCAAAGGAGGATGGAAGAGATTCGGTACGATTCCTTTCAGTACTTTAGGCAGAGGATTTACTCCAGGTAACAAGATAACAATAAAAGTTTAGTGCAACTTAACCTTTCCTATGCACAATTGTTAAATAAGACAGCACTATGTCGGTTCACATCAAATAAAAAAATCAATGGTGAAAATTGTTAGACAGAATGCACTCGCAATCATATTAAAGTAAACTACAATACAAAAAGTAGTCGATGAAATTCATTGCTTTCAACTCACAAACATCCCTGAACCAGCAGAATGGTTTCTCCCTCTTGATAATCTGAAAGGAGAACCCCTTCCCCCTCCACAGAGTCAAATAAATCTGCTCTCACAAAATGCAAGTTGCTCCTATTTTCCTTTTTGGTTCACCGTTTCCTTGCAAATTGCCGCGTTACACGTCGACCCTCTCTTGTTTGCATAATCTAATATAACACAAAAAACAAAAACAATGACTGCATCGTCTACCCACCACCTTATTTTTCGAAGGACGATGTGGGCGAGGATAACGTGATTGCTGTGTGAGCAGAATTCAGCCGTGCGTAGCCGACAGCGCTAAAAACTGGACAGTCAAATGCACCGAGAAGGGAATCATTCGTCGTCATCCGCAGCACTTATAACCACGAATAGTTGGTTAGTTATCTTCGGTCTCCTGAATTCCTCTTAGAGGAGGAATTCAAGAGAACGAAGATGACTAACCAACTAAACAAATTCAAATTAAGACTACCGCATGGACCCCTACCTAAATATGCTTTACAGAATAAATACTGTGGATGATAGAAATGGTAAAATTGAAATTGCACAAACTACTCAATACTTGCGAAGTACTAGGGAAATTAACCACAGTTTAAAAAAAAGTATATGGAAAATTCTGGTAGACGGTTTACGTAACACAGATTAATCCTAAACAGGAGTGCAACGTGACTAAATAATCTGAACAACAAAACTATTTGCAAGCTTCTGCATGAAAGGAAAGAAGTTGATAAAGGCAACAATTCATGATAAAAAAGACAACAGCATTCGTGGATCGCAATGAGGAAGTCCACCAACATAAAAGAGAAAACAGTTGTCGTCAACCCCTCCTTCATATCTGTCTGCATACGACATGCCACAATATCGTGCTCTGAGAAGCGCTGCGACAAATCTGCCTCGCTCCCAAAGGCCACAACCACCCACCCTCCTCACCAACGAAAGCCTTCACTGCAAACACTACAAACGTTCAACCGTTCTAAACCGCACGCGTTCAAGACCATAACGCACGCATGTGATATGACGAAATCAGATCGTTGGTTATCGTCTCACTAAAATGCGCGCGCTCGACCACTATGCAGTTTCGTAACAATGCGCGACGCCTCCTCATTGCCGTTGTATTGCTAAAAATATCTGCACAATGGATCGCATATTTGCTATTGACCAAATATTACAGCAAGCAAATGAATACAATCTTCAATTATGTGTCGCATAACAAAAAAGGGATTTCAACTCTCGATTACGTAAAGGATGACAATATCGCTACGAGACAACACCACAAACGAACTGATCACAGCTTACCGAGCAATGAAAAATGTCTTCTTCGAGAATAAACGAAGTAAGACGAGATGTGCAAAGCGAACAAAGTCAAAACACAGCCACTCGAACGGCAAGCATTCCCAACCGCTATTCCCGGGAACAAAAATGACCACAAGAGAACAACACCGGTCAATAGCACCTGAAGAACCGGCCGGTATAGGTCATACAGTGATGTGTGAGGAGTAGCGGCGAGTCCAGGGCCCCCCTCCTTCCTTTAGTCCCATAGGTAAACGCTTCGACGGAACCATTAGAAAGATGACTTTAAGCAACTTTGAGCGCCTAGGCATTTTGGGTTTATCGACTCTATAACACAGATTCGATAAACTCAAAATCATTAGTATGAGGCAGGTCTCGCCTTTCCTTACGTCGACTGGGTAAGCCTCAACGGTATCGAAGCGATTATTCGCGCGTTGCGAAGCCTTTGGAAGCGGTAGTTGTGAAGGGGCCGATGAACCCGACGACAATGTCGAACCTGAAAACTTTCATAAAGATTACAAAATGTTATTTCAAACTAACGAGTTCACTAAAATAAATCAGAATGACAGCATCACACTCGTGCCCTCGATCGATTTTGGTTTTTGCAGCAAAAATTCGAATGCACTACTCTCGTCAGGTTTCGAACCTAGGTGACACAATGCTCTTTTATTCTCACATATTAAAATCTTATCCAAAGCCCTCGCACCCTTAGCGTCCCGAGCACCCTTAGCCGTTAAACCTACCCTCTTACTAAGTAATCGTTTCCCACACCAATTTACCAACTAGCCGTCACCCACGCTCCTTCATTTACTACTCGTTACCCTTACCCTTTACTAAGCAGTCGATACCCGCACACCTTGACTAACTAATCGATAACCTACCCATTTACTAAGCCCTGTGCTAAGTAAAATATGAAATGTTTAGAGTGTAATAAACACTAACCGACAACCGAATCTATAATGGGCCGTTCTTGGTACGAAACCAAGAATTGCTGCTTTGCCGATTGTCTTGCATCGGCCTAGTTCGAGCACACCGATTCTAGAATTTATATCTCCTTCTATTTCCATTTCAAAGAAGCAACAATGCATTTCAAAATGAGGAATATTAACAGCAGAAAACAAAAAGGCCAAAAAAAGATTTAGAGGAAGCCGCAGAATTTAGAAATACAATTTTCTGATTTATAGAGTGAGAACCATCTCTCAGAAGTGGTCAAGATTTTTTTAATCGGTAATCATATTTTACTATCTAATCGTTACCCTTACCCCTTTAATAACTATACGATACCCACAGCCCTTTACTGACTAATCGCTACTTACCACCACTTACTTCCCAATCGTTACGCATACCCCTTCAGTATTGTCACCCACACAGCTTTACTATCTAATCTTTAAATACACTACTTTACCAACAAATCGGTACGAACAACTCTTACTAGTTGGTCGATAAACCTACCCCGCCACTAATTAATCGTTACCCGCAACCCTTTACCAACTAATCAGTATCCTTACCTTTTTACTAACTTATCGCTCCCCACATCATTTTACTAACTAATCGTTACACAACACCATTTACTACTTAATCGTCAATTACATCCATTTACCAATCAATCGTTAACCATACTCCCTTATTATCTACTCGGTACCCTTATCCCTTTACTAACTAATCGACTCCCACACAGCCTCACTAATTAATCGATATCCTACCCATTTACTAAGCCCTGTGCTAAATCTGATATAATGAAATAATTTTAGTGCAATAAATACTAACCGATAGACGAATTCATACTGGGCCCTGTCTTCATAAGAAACCTCGAGACGCCGCCTTGTCGATCTTCTTTAGGCGGCCAAGAATCGAGCACGTCAATTCTAAAAGTTGCATCTATTTCTGTCTCGATTTGAAGTAAGAAGCAATGCATTTAAAAAAGAAGAATACTAACAGCAAAAAATAAAACCGTATCAATTCAAAAAAAGATTTGGAAGATCAACGAAATGTAGAAAAATGTATGATCTGAATTATGACGTAAGAACCATCTCTTATAAGAAGTTAATATTTTTTTACTACGTAATCGTTTTCCACTATCCAATCGTAACCCTTATCCCTTTACTAACTAATCGATACCCTTATCGTTTCACTAACTAATCCTTACCCACACCCCTTTATCAATTAATCGGTACCCACACCCTTTACTAACTTATCGTTGCAAAGACCCTTACCATTTTACTTGCTAATCGTTACTATTACCACTTTACCAACTAATCTTTACTCTCACCCTTTTACTAAATAATCGATCTATCTACCCCTTTACAAAGCCCTCAGCAAAGTCTGATATAGTGAAATGTTTTGAGTTCAATAAATGCTAACCGATAGACGAATCCATACCGGGCCCGTCTTATTACGTGAGGCAGAAGCACTGCCATCTCGATAGTCTTTGAACGTCCCAGAATCGAACACGACCATTCTAAAATTTCTATCTACTTCTATTGCGATTTGAGATAAGAAACAATGTATTTAAAAAAAAGAAGAGTATTAACAGCAAAAAACAAAAAAGGTATCAGCTCAAAAAAAGATTTGGAGAGAGCAACGAAATGTAGAAAAAATATATTATCTGAATAATGACGTGGGAATCATCTCCTACAAGAAGTTAATATTTTTTTACTATGTAATCGTTTTTCACTATCGAAGCGTTATCCTCATCCCTTTACTAACTAATCGATACCCACATGCCTTTACTAACTAGACGATCCCACACCCCTTTATTGACTAATTGTTACCCACAACCATTAACTAATTAATTTTAAAAATACACCCCTTTACTAACTAATCAATACCGTTACCCCTTTATTACCTAATCGTTACCCACATCCCTTTTCTAAATATTCGTTACCCGCCACATAATTACATTCACTACTGATTGTGTTAGTAGCGTTAACTATGACGGTTATTAGTACTACTCAAGTAGTTCCAAAAGTATTCGATTGAGAAACAAGCGATCGCCTGGAACTCCTAACGATGTAAGTTTCATCTCATACTGCTAATGCAATCATTATGATCGATATTTTACCACTACAACGGCTGCTATTAGAAATGAAAATAGCAAAATCCTTTGCTACTGACAACGATACAACTCTTTGCAACTTATCTAACGGTTACGATTAAGAATAATCGTAAGGTGGATTAATACAACGGAAATGAGGTTCCTTACCATTCTACGTGAGTTACGGACAGGAAAGTGAACCACAGAGAGCAGCTGCTGGAGGAAGCGGATCATGACGTTATAAATAGAGCAAATGTGTACAACCGAGAATTTTGGGACTCACGAGAAAGCGCATTCCTCGAATAGCTCTTCGCATACTTTTCTATTCTAATCAATAGATTCGATGCTAAGTTTAAGGTCTCAAGGAGAAAAAAAACTTACAAATGACGACGTTCGGTTGATACGAACTCCCAGATCGCTTCTTGCTGTTCTTGCTATCGTTCAGATAAAATAGCCTGCAAATGCGTTATAATTGAATTTTTGTTGTTTTCTTTAGAATATTTGAAAAAGACTGCTTTGCTCATCTTTCAGTAATATGCTTCGGGAAAAACAAAGGGTATGAAATACAAAAAGAGATGAGACAATGTGGGTAACTGCAGTTCAATGTAGGGAGCTGTATACAAGGATGAGTGTCCAATGTTCTTCCAATTCGAACATCGCAACAGGTTCTTAAAACTCATCCGTTAGTGCTGTCAAACGATTCAGAATATCTCCCTTATCCTCCAACAGAATACGTGATCTGTATAACAATATGATTCACAACATGTAAATCATCATAAATAAAAACTCCGCTACCAATTACATATATGGTTATTTCGTTGTTATATAGCTCACCTGCCTCAATTATAATGAAAAGATACCTCGTGAAGCTTTTCGAATAAAACAATGGGCTGTTGTACTATATGTTACTGTACGCCTATGGGAACGGATATGAAAGCATAGTGCGTTGTGGTACTCATTTCTCATAAAATAATGTCGTCCATATACACTGCTAATGTCAACATAGTACGAATAAAGAACCAGTATATGTTGCCGATACTTACTACAAATTAAAGCTAGTAACGCTGACTTAACGGACATTTGAGAGGTATTCTTCTGTTGCCGACTACATTCCACATTGCACTATGCTTTATGTGCACGAATTTTCATTGCAATTTCAAGTGTACCAACCAAAGAAGACGTGGAAAGGTTGTAACGTTTAGAACAATTTTGCTCATTTCGTAACGAGTTACCGTTCGACGAATGGAATCACAGTAACTCGCAACTTTTTCAAAAAAACATGAAATGGGAGAATAGAAACCGAGCTCTAATGTTATATAATTTCGATTCTGCTCCAACTTTTTACTTCTGAAAAGTCATATACGTGCATCAAAAGTTCCATTTTGCATGAAGGAAGGGGGGGGAGGGAGGGAATCATGGGAAACCTATAACTATCCATATAACCTGTAACTTTTACATCTTTACTAGCTATTCGATACCCACACCCCTTCAGTAACTAATCGTTACCACGACCATTTACTATCTAATCGCTACCCACACCCGATTACTGACTACTCTTTATCCTTACCCATTTACTAGCTAGTCGTTACCCACAACAATTTACCATCTAATTGTTACCCTCACCCGTTTACCAACCAATCGCTTCTCAAATCCTTTTAATATCCAGTCGTTCAGCACATGTCTTCATTAACTAATCATTGCAAACACATCTTTACTAATTAATCGATACCGCTACCGCTTTACTGGCTAATTCATACCCACACACCTTGACTTACTAGTAGATACTCCATCCCTTTACTAAACTTTATGCCATGCCTGATATGATGAAATGTTTTGGCTGCAATAAATACTAACCGCTGCCGAATCTACACTTGGCCCGTCCTAGTACGTAAGACAGAAGCGCTGCCTTGTCGACCGTCCTTCGAAGGCC
>QEWY01004101.1:0-18808 GCA_006503575.1 Baylisascaris schroederi
AATGGGTACATTTAATGGATGATATTTGTACGCATTCGTCGATAATTAATGTTTAACATATATTATACTTAGCCCACCGTATCTCTGTGAATAGAACCCCGTATGTCCGTTAAGTACCACAAATCATCTGCAGTGTTTGGAATGCGCACACCGTAATCCCACGAATATAACGCCAGGGTCTTCTATTTATCGGAATCCCGAAATTGATGATGTTCTTACTCAATAATGATTTTTTATTTATGAAGTACGCTCATAACTAAAAAAGGTTGATTTTTGCTACTATGCTGCGGTGTTCATAGTCCATCGGAAATGGCACAAATGTCGGAAGAGGTAAGTCTATTACATTACTCACTTAATATTACCAGGTCATTCTCCAATAGCAATCCAAAAACGTTTTCTTCCGATCAAGAATTCTGTTGAAATTTTTAATTACATTCCAATAAGTTTCAATCAAGCAGTGGTGGTGAGACCGAATTCTGCTATGCTCGACCCCTCTCCCCCACCCCTCTCCTGACATCAGTTCATTTGCTCTCACGCCATCGATCACTCTCCCTAACTCCTAATGGCAAAAAAAGCAATCAGTGATGCTTGTGACTGCTGTAACAATTACACGCTCTCGATAGTGTATAATAGACAGCTCTCATCTAAATCTTTCCATATTCATAATTGTCGTTGAGCGTATGCGTCCGCCTGCGTCCTTGTCCGTCCGCCTATGTCCATTTCCTTCCGCATGTGTCTGTATCCGTCCGCTTATCTCTGCGTCCGTCTTCCCCTATGTCCAGATCCGTCCACCCGCGTACTTATTCATCCGCCTATGTCCATTTCCTTCCGCATGTGTCTGTATCCGTCCGCTTATCTCTGCGTCCGTCTTCCCCTATGTCCAGATCCGTCCACCCGCGTACTTATTCATCCGCCTATGTCCATTTCCTTCCGCATGTGTCTGTATCCGTCCGCTTATCTCTGCGTCCGTCTTCCCCTATGTCCAGATCCGTCCACCCGCGTACTTATTCATCCGCCTATGTCCATTTCCTTCCGCATGTGTCTGTATCCGTCCGCTTATCTCTGCGTCCGTCTTCCCCTATGTCCAGATCCGTCCACCCGCGTACTTATTCATCCGCCTATGTCCATTTCCTTCCGCATGTGTCTGTATCCGTCCGCTTATCTCTGCGTCCGTCTTCCCCTATGTCCAGATCCGTCCACCCGCGTACTTATTCATCCGCCTATGTCCATTTCCTTCCGCATGTGTCTGTATGTTCGTCTATGCCCGTGCCCGTCCGTTAATGTGCGCATCCGCTATCACATCTTACATATTTTCGCCTAAGTCGATCACTTTACTAAGTTGATAAAATACGAAAGAATATTATAGATTCTCCTATTGAAGCTCAATAATGAATGTAAATTTTCAAGAGATTCATATGCATAATTATTGATCATCTTAGTTGATGATTCATTTCGGCGTCAATCCATCGGACAGCATGTTAGACACAGCAAATCAATAACCCTTCTTAACATTTATATAATTGGCTTTGTTTTTGATGAATTTGCATATGTCTTAGAATACAGCATTTCACAAAGAGAATAGTCATCCGATCTTGCTAGTTTTGACCTGCTAAGCATGTATTTAAGAGTTCCCTTTTAATGTTGAATAATAAATAAAATATGAGGGTCTAAATTTGAATATAAGGATTTAAAGTGATATTGTGTATTTATCTGTTCATTCACGCAACTAACGAATAGGTGTGAGCTGTTTTTTACGCAAATTGATTCGCATATTTAACCAGTGCTAAGCGCAAGAGTTAATAAATTGGTCTACTTCCGGAAGCTTTAACGATATTCGTTGTCGAAATGATAGCGTATAAATTCCCTGAGGCATTGGAGGAGAATTTGTTTTCTAGAAGGCTGTTCGTTACAATAAGTAATACTGTAGCGATACCGTATCCCTCATAAGCGATACTCATAGCAAAAACCACATTTCACATTCTTAGCGTTTCCGGTCTCCCTCATTCCCACATTACTCCGCTCCTTTCCATACATCCTTCTCCCGTCTCATAATATTTAAGCTGTAACAGTAATCGCGGTGATATATTGAAGTACAGTACGAATTCCATCAATTTTTTCCCACGGAGGTGACCACTTAGCCATAGCAAACCGCAAAAAGACTCGTCGACAACGACCTTCACAAGCCATGGATGTTGGCCTAGCCAACGCTTTAATACGTCCTCCATAGAATTTTTGATACAAGGATGTAGCTGCCCTATCAGATGAAGAAAGTAAGGAGGATCCCAACGTCCTGCGCATCAGTCGAACACTACACCGGAGACCTCCTTGCGCAGGTTGTATGACCAGAATTTGGAACTGCATAGCAAATTTACGCAAAATTCCTGGATGATGAAATTATTCAACTGGCCAAAAGAAAGATCTCTTTGGTTAAACCTTGTATTCGAAAGGGCAGTGCTTTAAGGCAGCCGAATATGGAGGACCTTTTCAACGTACGTTACATGCGCATTTGAATGCATCTCACATATGCAAATTACCCGAATCGTGCTGTGTACATAGCAGATCAGGGTGTAACATCAGGTAGTTGTTGCATATCTTTCAATAGTTAGATTGAGAGGAAAGACAAGGTTCACTGCTCGAACGAACCGGAACCTGCTGGGCGATAAGGAGACATACCGGCTTACTTAACGACCTAGAATCAAAGATTACTTGACAAGCCAGAATGATGAAATGGTTTACCTGCTTTCTTCTACTGCCATCGATTTGTTCAATTGTACGAACGATCCGGCTGCGTATGGTACAATTTTGTGTCCTCGGATAACTACTGTAAGGGAAGATATGGACAAATGCGCCAAATGAGTTGCCAGTTATAAAAAATGCACGGTGACGCATTTACGCTTTAGCTGATCCAACCCCTTCTGCAAACTTCATACAAACAGTTCACTTTTTCAGCCGAAACGGTCGTAAAATGGAGTCTGAGCGATGTAAAAGTGCCCCACAAATATGCAGACTCGAAAGCCCACAAAGAGGTTTATTACTAGTTCGGGGACTGAAATGCCAATCTGAAATTTGATAGCAGAAGGTCAATAACTACAATGCGTGATTTGGCCGAAGATCGACGCACCTAGAAAAGCTGAGATCTGAGATCTGCTGATGCCATCGCAAAACTTTAAGGTTGTGAAAGGTGGAGTGAAGATGAGGAAATTGAGTGAAATCTTTCACTTTCCTACAATGGAATCATAAAAAATGTTGCTTAAAAACAAAGTTTTGGTTGCATTGACCTCTCTCCTGATAAGTGGTGAAATCTTATACATTAAAAAATGGCAACCGCTGCATTTAAATATCCGAAAATCCCTCCCCACCCCTCACTCCCCTTCCCCCTCTCCCCATCATGTAGTCATATCGACCAAATATGCTACCTAAGAGACGGTATTGCACGATTGATGAAAAAGGCGAGCCGATTTTCTTCAAAGATGGTTGTTCGCATCGATTCGCACAATTATTAGGGGAACATTTACTATTACTCTCTTTGAATAGTGTCGCTCTCACTCTTCTCTCTTTCTTCAATATAGCATATGTGCATACACATCGCAAACAATTGAAGATGAATTCAGAGGAAGTCGCACCTCCTGTTCCACTTTCTCCAGTTGCCGCAGTTCCGGAACAAATACCTCAGGTCACAAGTCCGACACCAATCGGTAGTTCCAGCAACTATTGGGCTCACGTTCGACTATGTTTGTTATGTTGTGATGTTGGCTATGACCTCATCCCAATAAAAGCAACCTTATCTGACGTCATTGCCCCACATAACTCTATAATGTAGCGTTTGCTCTTACCAGCACTTTCATAACATTCATGCATAGTCTTTGCGGTATTTCTACAGTAATCCCTGGTTACCGTAAGCAGCAATAGAGATGCAATCGAAAAAAAAGAGACCGGCCTGCAGATTTCTTGCAACCTCTAAATATTTACGACTTTTCGAAGTTGACGGATCACAGCACAACGTGGCATAGTAGGCCAACATCTGATATACATTAGAACGCATCAAATTCCGCAACCCCGACTTGTGATTCCCGAATTGGGACCACCGAAGAGACAACACAGGAACGTATAGATACACAGAAACGCGACACTGCGATAATGTGCATCGTCGACTTGCACAAGCACACAGAAAGCATGACACGACAATTACCAGCGTGTTCCCTTACACCATCATTAATACGTACATGTGGACGAAAAAAACCTAAAAATCCATGCAACCCGTACCACCCACAATTCTTACGTGAGTGGGTGAATTGAACCGGATAAAACTTCATAGATGATTTTAGAATTTTACCTCGACAAATTTCATGTTGATAATTTTGCGGTTCCCCGTGTTGAAACCACCACCAAACATACGAACACATACATCGTTGTAGACATATTATAATGCCTTCATGTACTGTTGCAAAAGACTGCGAAAAATACTGCAATATACTCTACAACACCCTCTTCAGAAAAGCTCATAAAAGACGGTGCCCTAACGAAATCGATGTAACCGCATAAAACAACTCATTTCGCGGATGAAAGGTAACGCCATGACTGGGAGTAACATAAGCGGAGGGAGAGGGTGGGGTGACAGGAAAGAGGAGGGAGTGGTGGGGTCGGAGCGATTTGAATGCCCTCATCCTTCCCATTCAATAAATGGGTGATAAGTTGACCTCTTCCCCGCCTTGTGATTCGTCTTCCCATGTTTCTCACTGTCTGTATCCGATCCTAACCTCCAACTTTAACATCTAATAATTCATTGTTTTTTCACAAATCTGGAACGGTAGAATGACATCCTTCCAATCGCATTTATACTGGAAAACACCTGTGCCCCTAAAATAAACGCCCCCTAAGTTGCCAATCGTTTGTCATGACAACATTGCCGATATACCTGCACTTTAAAACGACGCCCTACACTGCACAAATATATTGTATGCCACTGTTTTCATCTACGTTTATTCCTCTAGCACCTACACCCCAAAAACGCTTTGTTTATGTATCACACCGCCATCATACAACTACGCCCGATACAAACGCCCACAACATCGACGCCGCACCTATTGGACGTTTTGACGGTGGATACCCGCGTCATAGGATGCGTGCACCTGTGCTATCATAAATCCAGGTAAGAGCATCCACCAAAACTTGGATAACGTTGATTAAGTATTCAATGACCGAACTATTCAGCCACCTACGGCGCACAATCCCACGAAGCAAACAAGACACAACGAAGAACGCAACAACATACAAACATAGGTAAACGAAGAACACAGAATGATGGAGATGCATAATTAGGGGAAACACGTTTGATATCAAAAAAGGGAAAGCGCATCGGCGCGGTCCGCACGTTGTGCGCTTTTTGCTTGTTTTCTATCCAGCACCTCATCCTTCGGATGCACAAATAATAAAACAACATTGGGATTGCGCCAAACATATTTCCTATAGGGTCAATTGAGTGCATTCTCCTCCCCCCTCCTCCGATTTTCCAGGTGTGCAAATACCATATCCCTGTGAAAAAAAAAACAAGTCATCAACCGAGGAAAAAAGTCGGGCTTCGTATTTTATCTAAACTGTCATGTATCCACATAAACATAGGTCTCTCAACCGTCGTTAAAAGGTGTGAAGCTGGTTTGCAATTCTACAGAGCCGCCCCTTTCCATGTTCCTTTCCCAAAAACGTCCACAACTTCCGATACTACTGCGTTATCCCCAACTGAGTCAATGTGCCATATAATGCGACGTAAACGCAATCACTTGCCATATAAAAACCATAAAACTATCACCAGAAAACATCCCCAACACACTGCGCATTCGTCAAATAAATTCAAAAAAAGCAAATTCGGCGTCCAAAAATGAAATATATTCCACTCGAAGGGAAATGTTGAAAGTTAGGAAAACGCATTGCTTAAATATTTATTGCATAAAAAATCACCACAAAAGAGAAACACATCAATATCGGATAGGAATGATGAAAAACAAAAAGAATACGTTCGAAGTTTACTGCTGCTACCAACGATCATCGACGTTCGCGACTTCGGCGCCTGAAAAAAAATTATTTTTATAATTGGCATTCATCCAGAATAATTATCAACTTTCTTCGGATATTCTAAAAATGCTGCCGATTTATTTAACATCCATCATTTATGGTCGGCGGGTGAGAGAAATACAAATGAGAGTGAAAAATAAATAAATAAATAAAGAGAGAATGTGAGAGAGAACTCACAAAAAAACGAAGTGTAATATCCGAATTGCTTCAACGTCGAAGATGCATTAGTGGATATGTTTAGATAGCAGTTCGCTGAGCAATACAACGAGACTGCCACGTTTCTGCTAGTCATATCACAATGAAACAACCCCTCCCCAACAAAATATCACTATCTTCAATCAATACTAATCAAAAATTTGTTGATGAAAAAGCTGTACAACGACGAACGCAAAACGAGGATAATGCGCACAATTGGAAGAGAGTGTCTGATGCTACGAACACCTGTCTATGCCGGGCAACACGTCTTACAGCCTCAGCTCGCACTCCTTTCTGGACTGGACGTCGTACAACCTTGGTTCCCCATCCCTCTCTGGATCGGATGCCCTATAACCTCAGTTAATACCCACAACTCAACCATGACTAAAATATTTCCTCCTCTATTGCAGTGTAAAATTAACCGCGGTAGTAAAATTTGCCCAAAAGTGTTGTCAACAAACAAAAAATCTCTATAGGTGATAATTACTACCTGCAGAACCACGGATAAACAAGTCAGTGATAAAATAACATACCGCTAGTGAGAGGTTTCGTGATCAAAAGGTTGGATCACCACTGTATATCCATCGCATCACTCCCATAAACCACAACATATCACATCATCCTCGATCATTCCATTTTATATACTTCTGCTGTGATTTATGAACGAATTAAACGCAAAATTGGCAAAACTTTTTTGCAGTGCCATTCGCTTAAGCCTCCCAACTAAAGACGTCGAACCCTTTCAATTTGATTGAAAATTCTGTTACTCGAAATCCGTTTTCTTGCCTTTCAAGTCAATCACCCCGCTACCTCAAAAAGTCCAAGTGGTAGTTTAATCCCTCGAAAACAAAAAATTCAAAGAGTTGGGGAACAAAATTTCTGTAATTAAAAAAATCACATGATCCGAAAAGCTTTCACCACCAGTGATCAAAGAATAATTGGTGATCTCCTCCAAGGTTGTCAGGAGTATATAATATTTTCACTGGATCACTAATTATAAACGTTTGATTATGATGATATGGTATGATGGCAGCCGACTGTCAGTTGAGGCAGCACTACGTGCAGGAGCACTGCACCCTTCAACCGCTAGAAACGTTCATTTACTGTATCAATGGGTGAAGGCTTGTCCACCACTGTACAGTTCAGGAATGCTTATTACGCCCAGGAAGGCATAACTTTAATACGACCAAAGGAAGATGTGGTGTCGTTACCCTTTGAAATATAAAAACAGAAGGGACGGAAGGAACTTAATCATCCTCCCAAATCATCCCAACACACTTCAAGCTCCATTTAATGCCACATTTAATAATCAGTGGGACAAAACTAATCCGAAATCACCAGAAATAAGAAGGTATCGATATCCGGCCTTTTTTCCCGATATCTGATTAATCCTTGATAGAGATGCATAACAATGCCAAAACGTCTTGCAACAGTCAAAGCAAATGAGCTTTCATTTGACCCTCTGTAGAAGGCAGCCATGAGATGAACTAATAACTTAGGATAGACTCTAACAATCTCACACCGCATAAACTGAAAGTGCAATAAAAAGGATGCAAGCAATATTAGTCAAGCTTATAGGGCCACTCTCTCATGTACTCTCATCTCAAAAATAAAAAAGAAACATCAACACATTACTCTTCATAAATTGATCAAGACATGGCAAAATTTAACATCGACGACCTCGATAGTTTTTCTGAAACCTTGCGCCGAAGCCTGCAAGGGTGCGAGAGCGATAACAGAACTCAGGAAGACACCTTCCCCTACTGGAGAAGGAATGTTATTGGGGATCGCCTCATGCGGAACGAATACGCGTCATTTCAGATCAGTGCAGGTTCCCACTAAAAAAAACTTTCCCGATCCGCTAACCCCAAAACATCCATATTCGACCCAAGCAAAAAATCTGCTTAAATCAAGCATTCACATCTGCCTTATGACGTTTTCCACTTCAAAATCAGAAAGACCCTGTGGCAGGTATTACGCTAGGTGATAGGCGACCTAAAGTAAGATAGCACAAAGATTCTGCTTGAGTCCTAAATTAATTGAAATGACGAAACAGTGAGATCGGGCCTGTCGTTATAGCACTTTTCCCTCTGAACCACTAACCACCCAACTGTCCCATAACGCCCTAGTTATTGCTTTCTGCTCTAAAACGCCCCAACACAAACCTATAAAACCCCTTCAACTTAGGATAACTGTGAAAAGGATACACTTGCAAAGATATACATATGCGGAAGGCGATACATCAGGAAAACTCATGAAAACGTCAACATACGCGAACGTGTTTAAACTCACGCGCCGTCCTTTTTCACGGCATCCGTTTTTGCGATGAGATCCATATGTGCTATCACCTGGTAAGGTCAATTCTAAGACGAGAATCAGGGCCGCGGCTAGTTCATGCTCACTTCCGGTACATTCGTCCGGATCGCATCTTTTAAATTGTTGAAGCTTAGCTCCAGTCCTTGATTCCCAAAAATCTAATAAAATCTTCTTTATATAACGCAATTCGGTGCTACTTTAATCCCGGAGTAAAACTCCAGAGTTTATTCCACTATTATTGTCATTTAGTATATCACTCCATTAAAACACCCCTCAAAGGACGAAAGTACCAGTCCCCAAGAGCAAAAAATTTTGCTGAGGTCCATAAGTTCTGTTCACTTTTCCTTCAAAACAAGGATGACTCTGCCAAGAAATCCCCTCCCCTCCCCAATAATTCAGTGGAAAAAAATGTCATTAGAATAAAGCATGAAATCAACACTTAACTGCAACAGCACCAAATCACGTTTCGAAATGTTCAACACTTCATAATATCACTCTTCACAACTGTTCGTCGACAGATGTTTGCTACCTATGTTTTAATAAAATAAAAAACAAAAACGATCAGATAAAGTCAACGACTAAAAGCTTTCCGTATAAGACTCTTCACCAGTTATAATTCCGGCATGGCGGTCTGGAATGACAGATACCATAGAATGCAATTTCGGAGAAAAATATAAGGCAAAAAATTATGGTTACGGACTTTGATGAAAAAACAGAAAGCTCCGCAATTCTCAGAGAGATCACAGGAAGGGGATAGGAGAGGAAGCGAATAGGAATGGGCTTATATGTAGTTCCAATCTTGGCATGTATTCGACTTAAAGACCTGCCGTACTCGCTATTGCATACAGCTGAACTTAAACAAAGCTCAATGGCTTTTCATGTCATAGCCGCAAAACGACCACAACTGCAACAGAGGGTTGAATTTTCTGAGTAACGTCCAATACAGAAAGCTTCCAGTCGTGTTTTTATCCCAGCAACGTCACTGACAGAGCATAACAACAATCTCGTAGCAATGTTCAGTCGAAAAGCAGCTGTTAAAACAAATGCAGGCTATCAGTACGTCAGCCAGTGTCAAGCATTCACAAGCGTTTTTGGGCTATGGACACAACCAAGTCCAACTCCAGAGACTTCCTCTAAGAGTTCAAAGAACCTTAAGAGCTCCCAGTGGAAAAGGTACAACCCGGAGTTCCACGATTCTCGAGGCATAAACTTTTACAGGATCATCCGCCCAATATTCCCACCAAAACGCCGAAAGACAAACGAACAGATAAGGTTTCCGCAGGCAATCGTGCAATGCGCAATACTTGAGAATGGGCGACAATGGCATAACGTAGTGACATCCAATAAACTCATGCTTTCCCTCACAAAGAACACTCACCGATCCCTCTCGGACCGTCGTGAAGAATCGCGGTCGTGTGACGAACGCGGGGAACGTGATCGACTGCTGCACAGTGTTTAGTTTCATTACTCATCACAGCCACCGTTCACTCAATTTTTGACAACCCATTAAGGAAACAATGAAATCCATCAAAGTTTAAGGATAGCTCCAAATATTCTTAGATATCCCCGAAGATATCGTTCTGATCATCTATTTACTTAGTCAAGTAAGAAAAAAACAAGAAAAAAGATATTCCACCTAATCACCCTAGAAAGACATAATGCTAAGGAACTCGACCTTCGAACTGCACACCTTCAACCAAAAAGTCTTCATCGATCAATTCATTTGGTCATATATCATTGAAAATTATAACCACTAAAAGAAATACCGTCTTCCTCGAATACAACGCCCATACTTTCCGTCGCTTTCAATACACCATCAAATTGATCTTCTATTAAAACAACAATAAATATGGCACATAAATGACTATCTTTAAGTACAGATATCATTCAAATTCCATTGAATAATATAAGAGAAAAATGAAGTATCATATAACATGTTTCAGTTTCTAGCACTCCGTGAAAACTTACGTCATCGAGCACGCGAAAAATATCGAATACAGCGCAAATGAGAGCCATCAAACTAAAAACAATACAGCTCACTTTCACCTTTAAATGTTTTGCCCATCTGCGCAATATCAAGCTTTAGATATTCTCATTGAATGCCGACATAAAACTTGACGCTCTACCATGAAAACAACTGCTTAAACATATACGGTGTTTTCTCAAATATTCGCCTCCCTCACCTTTCGATATAAGTTCCCCGACGAAATTTAGGGAGAAGATGAACTCCAAAATAGGAAGCCCTCATCTCCTACTGCTTCTACCAAAATTTTAAAAACCAATGCAATCCACTTCGACAAGCCCTATCGCTCATTCCCAAATCTCCCCTACAAAACTCTTGCAGTAGTGCTTCTACATCGGTGGGTAAATTTATTTGCACAAACGAGCGCTCAACCAGTCGACCGTCCAGTCGGTCAAAGAAATGGACAGCAGTGCCATAGGAGTTGATACATTTCGCTCATTACAGCAAACTATGTATACCTATACAAATCTGTTATATATGAATGCTTCCTTCACTTCCCTCGATGTTGATGGGTCAAACTGAAAGTTGGCATGGGCGTACCTCACGACATTTTCTACTCCCTCCCCCCCCCCCCCCCCCCCCCTCCTCTTTCGGTAGACTAGGTGTCGAAATCACCAGACAGATAAATACATTCACAAACATGCACACAGACATGGTTACCTCCCACTTACCCGCTTTACAGATGCAGATCACACATATTCGCAATGCCGTGCATTTGGTTGTGGGAGCCGACCGGTGAACGCGAACTTCTATGCAAATCATTTACGCACATAACTGGAATTCACCTTCTCAACGGCTCAATTTGTTACGAACCCAGTCACCTAACATTAAAATCATATTTAACTATTTCTTTATAACAACTGCCCATATTTTCCCTAGCAAACTGTGAATCCGTAAACGCATCGGCTCTTAAAGCTGTTGGTCAAAGGAGGAAACTTCTTGGGAAAATAATCGAATAGTGGGAAAAAACGAGAAAACTTTATGAAACTTTTTGGGAAACAACCCGACATCGAAAAAGAACAACGAAATTTCCGATATTTTTATGGTAATCCGTGGAAAAACAACCCGAACGGGAAGGAAAACATTACAAAATAAAGTAATAAAGCTTGAATATTTTCTAGTCAGACATAAAATGGAAGAACGTCCCTAAACCAAACTACAGCTTCCGCTTCCTCCCTCAGCAAGCTAAAGGATACTTCTACCAGCAAAACTAAAAATGGGAAAAACTCGAGATCAAGGAAGTGATATTTGTCTGGGAGATGACAAACCTGCGTCTGCGATCCTCTCTTGAATCTCGGCCGTCTCTGTAATCCCTTGAATCACGATTGTCTCGATAATCGTTGATGTCACGGCTATCTCAGTAGTCTCGGTCACGATCTCTTTTGTCACGTTCACTATAAAACCTCTTTTCTTGATTATCCACGCTGCTCATTTAAAAATAATAAACGACTATTGCACAGCAACATAGAAAGTAAGAGAAGACACATCTCTCTTTGATCTAAAAAAATTCAGTCTTTTCTAATCTCTGATGACCTCCTTCATTGTTTTCTCTGCGGAAAAATTTGAAACAATAACTACCGGATGGTTTTCCTTAANTTTTTTTTTTGGTAGAAAATGAAGCCACAAGAAGTTCTTTAATGATAAAGGATAAGCGGATTGACAATCAGAAAAAGCAACCTTTTGTCCGCATCTCGCGTCAGTGGCTTATACCACTTAGCCGTTCTTTGCGCTATGCAGCTCGACGTTCATCGATTGTTTTCTATAGCATTAAGATAAATTCGATTCGCAAAAGCAATATTAAAACGAGAAAAAAACTACAAAAATTTGTCAATAAAAAAACAGCAAAAATATTTTTAAATAGAACATAAATCACCAGTTTTTTGATTACTGTCTCGCACATTCTTCGAAAAAAAAGACAGCCACATGGATTCGGAATGCATACGCGGACGGTCGCTATAGTTGAACCCAATAAACGAATCCAAATGTTTTTAACGGTAAGAACAAGAATCCATAAACGGTGGATCTGTCACAAACATGGACTTCATATATTCCCGAATATCTGGTGAACCTTTAACCTTTCAATTTTTTTAAGAATACAACAAAACCACTTCACGATCTCAGCCTTTCAAGGTCTGCCACCTATTACTCTAAAAACGGTGAGTTATAAGGTAATGCAAAACATATCCTACCGTCAACAGTACGAAAGAAATAATTCACTGTGTAACGTTATAATTCGTAGAAGTAATCGATAGAAAAGAGGTTCAGGTTATAAAACTTTGCATGGCAATGTGTCATTCCAAAATCATGGCAATATAACAATGTTGGTGGAATCATAAAAAGCTACTCCTGAAACACCATAAATGCTGCAATTTTGTTGCAAATTTAAAACATTCCTGTCCAGATTTTATAGACTACACCCCACCTTCACCGCTTTCGAGGCAAGAAAAGGATGAGAAGATATTTCCCGCAGGTAATACTCCAAATACCGCAATTAAATTACCGCCTATTCGAACATAATGCATAGCTAATATCCCTCAAGAAGGATGTAGGTAAATCACTCAAAAACCTCCTTCCTTATTTTCGCACCTATGCATATCAAATAATTACCCTCATTTGCTCGTAACGTTCACGGATCACCTCCATAGCAACATGCATTTTGTCACCGTAATGATCAGCAAGACCCGTCTGATGTTCCATAATGCTTAATTGCGCACTGCACATCTCGCACACTTGTGGATTATTCAACACCGTACGCATATCATTCTGAAATACATCTGGCTGTATTCACGCGTGATGCTCTCATCGAAAGAAGTAAGTTTCAGGTTCTAGAAAGCAACCTGCGACAATCTAACGTGCAATGATACGATCAATAAATCAATAGTCACAGGTGTTATATCAGCTTTCCAGTAGTCCCATTATTGCTAAGCAACAACGCATTCGCATAGTGAAGGATCAAATATTTTCAAAGCGCTCACCAGGTCACAAGTAATACTGACTAAATCGGCCTAAATAAAAACGGCGATATGGTGATTTAACCACAGATCCACAGAAGGAACCACTTCTCATGCTGCATACCACGAGAACAATTTGAAGACGAGATGAACCCGAATCTCCTTTTTTCCTGAAGATGAGCCTCACCACCCACCACTTTAGAGATATTCGCACCTATCATAAATGATTCCAACAATTGAAAATTTGACATCAACATAACCTATATCCACAAACAAATACAACGGTAGAAAATTCACACGAAGATATCTTTTGCAGTGGCGAAGTTGCACCTTCGACGCTCAACTTCATCCCCCTTCCGTCCAACTACATTAAGAGATACTAAAAAACACACTAACAAATATTCTTAACTTAAAGAATAACCTGTAGAGTAATTACAAATCGACCTCTTCCTTTCTCTCATCACACATAGAAGAATTTTCTTTGCAGTGGACAACTCGTACATCAATGCAACCTATGCCACCTTCCACCTCTACAATCCATTGGTTGCAGATTTTACGAGAACAGTGAATGATCGTTGTGTATTGCAAGGCAAAGAGAATTGTTAGAGAACAAAAAGAAAAATAGCTACGAACATTTCTGCAATCGCCACAGAGAATTAAATTTTTTTAGCAGAATGTCCTATAGAAGAGCTAAATTATAAACACTGAACCTAAATACCTCAAGATCTTTTTTCTTCTTCTTCAACTCTTCGATCGTCTTCGATAGTTCCATTGCCTCATCCACTTTACCCTCATTGCCTACCCCTTCCATCTTTACAATCGTTGTCCCGATCTTCTCACCAAGTTCACCAATTTTCTGAGTCTGAAAATAAAGACCGGAGAAGCAGCATGGCAAAAATCAATACGGCAAAACAGCAGAAACCAGAAAAACCGGATATCCACATCTCCCTCCCCCTCACTCTCTTATGGAGGTTTAGTTGGCGGACACTCACGATAACAAGCCTACGGACATATTAACTTTCTTATTGAAGAAGCACGTCAAGGACGGAATTTAAACAGAATATGTTTCCCGGAACACTGTTTAAGACCAAGAAATATCGAGCAGAGTAAGCAATGCTAAAGGACAAAGACCACGAATAGCCGACCTAAACTAAAGAAGCACATAAGCAGACTATATTCTTACTTACAAATCATTAGCAAAATACCTGCTTTCGATGAACATATGCATAATGGCCATGGAAAAGTGAGCCGGAAACAATTTCACTGAAATCACACACAGGTAACTCCTTCCGTCCCTTAATTACGATAAGGTGACTAATTTCATTAAAGCTTGAGGCCGCTGATTTGATATACCTTACAAATTGGCTGATAAGCTGATAATCAAAACCTTAAAGACCACCCACAACGTTTCGAAAACTTTCACCCCACTTAATTCACATATTTCTACAAAAGCATTAAATAGCACACCTTAAGAACTTCCGCCTGATCCACTTCATTCTCGCAATCCCTCTTCAACTTATCTTTAGTGCGCTCAATTTCTTTGTCCACCACACGAATCGCTTCTTCTAAACGTTCGAAAACCTGAAGGAAAATTCAGTCCAATATCAGCATATAAAACATCCACCACGGATTATTAGCTCTTGCGCAATCACTCCCTTCTTCTGATAGTAAATAAAATTCAATCCTGCTGACTTCTAGACATTAAAATTCAACCTGCACCGCCAACCATATACTTCAATCTACTACATCACACATCTTCATCAATACCAAAGGTCCACCCACAACGGCGCAGTGTTCCACTATAAGACTAGAGGGCAAACGTTCAGCAGCTGGAAGGCTACTTAACAGTGACTGAATGCAGTCACCGGTCCGATATAATATCAAAACATTACATGTATCAGCATATTTCATAAACACTGTGGTCAATTTGCTTTTCCTTCAGAGATCATAGTTTTTGAATTCGTTCCTTTGGTTCGAAGATGACCTCATAACCTTCAAACATCACCTAGCGCTGAAGGAAAGAGGAAGAAGTGGAGAAAGGAAGTTGGCAGATGCAAATCGTCGCTTTCTTTCAGGCAGAGTTCTCACCCGAACAGAAAACCAACTTGAAAAGAAACAAGTTGGTAACACAAAAGTTCTTGCCCAATGACCCTTCCGATCCTCGTGGTATATTACTCACCGAACCTTAGCCCACCGAAACTATGACCTATACAAGTATTCCAAAGACACCGGCAACCTCAACATCAAAATTGCTGATGCACAAGATGGCAATCCACAAGTGATCAACCGTATAAAGCAACTAGTACGAGTAGATCAAAACTGCGAAAGTTTTCAATCATCTTCGCTAATCAAACGTTTCCCTCTCAAAACTAAAATTAAGTCGATGAAATATTTATTCTACATACGACTTACATCAACATCGTAGAAGTGATCCTTCTCTACTTGAAGTACATAAACGACAGATGGCTGCCCACTCTCAACTCTCAGACGTACGATGACGGCAGAAGTTTTCCTGTATTCTAAGTATCTACAAACCTGATTCAAAATTTACCCTCCCCTCCTTACACTACCCACATGATAAGCAAATGGCCTTTGGCCGGTCGTTTGCGCCAATAATGAATATTTTAATAATTTGCAGTGATGTTGCAAATGCATCTAATCATTTTCTGAGAATATGCGATTATTAACTAATTATTATGGCATAAAACAAGCAATGGCGCAACATCAGCTCCATTGTACCGCTCAAATTTCTATAGATATATCAATTGCCATACTGCAATTTTCTGTCGAATAATGTAGCTCCTATAAAAAATAAATTGAACTGCTTATTAATGTTGTTCGGTAAGTAATTTTTGAGGATCACTAAAGACTAAAGTTGCGACAGATACGAAGGACTCAAAACGACGAAGGTCGATATCCAGAAAAGATCGGTGACGGAATTAAGGAAGGGGTGAAATATCCAGGTGGGAGAGGGAGAGGATCGCAAACCACCTGTGGTCATTAATAAAAACAGGTAAGACAATAAAGGTGAGAACTATACGTTATGACAAGCGACGAACGATTCGAGACGCGTATCGGCAAGTATTTCGTGTGGACAACATCCAAGCAGAAAGGCCCGGCACACAGAATGATGGTTATCGGGTACCAATTGTCGACCCCCTTCCTCGACTCGATTTGAGCCCATCAGTTGGACGATCATGTCACGCATTTCCGCCGTCATCTTCACACTTCTACAAGGAAAATTCTTTAATAGTGGCTTAATAAAAAAAAAAAAACACAACGTTAATATGACAAATAACTTTAAATCGGTAGGCATCTCCACATAGCGGTTTTCATAAGAATATAGATTCCTACCAAAAAAATACAGGTAAAAGAGGGTAAACTACGCAAAACATAGGTATAGCATCTTACTAATTAACCAACGTATATTACAGATGGTTATAATGATCTAATGGGTTTATTAAATCGATTGATAACACGTCTCCACTATCACAAAGGTGACAATGATAATGATGCAGAGGTAAATCACAAAAGACGAACATAAACACAACAGCACCTTATTGATGCATAAATGCAGAATGAGGTGACTCTCAATGTCGAGTGCCTTAAAAACAAATGAATGGGTGCGGAATAAGCGTGCCACGTTGGATGGCACAAAATGTATTTAAGCCCGCCATGACAACCGGTTATCGAAAACATTTCAACACGATAACGAAACGTTTTATAACGGATTTTTCTGCGAGAATTATTAACTGTCAAGTCGCCAACTAAAAAATTCGCATCGTTGACCAGTTGTGCAGCAAGTTTGACTTAAGTATGGATATCTCATAGGTGATTAATTAAACAGAAACTAGGGGCAAATATACTCGTCCTACTCTGTGTAGTTGACAAAATGAGGCCGAAGTTGGATTGTGGATAGTCGTAGATTTTCTGGATCCCGGATTCTGGATAGACAAAACAAGGAATTTGTGTTTGTGTTCGGTAAATGCAGAAATTCCCTTTGGTGGTACTCTAACTGGTGGCATTCAAATTGCAAGTCCAAATTTAGTGCTCGTTGCCACCCGATATCTGTGCCCATCAAATCTAGAAATTCCTTCACACAAGTCTGATAACAATAGCAGACCCAAGCCTGTGAGGATGGCGGAATCCGTAGCCATGCTACGACGTGGACTTGTGAATCTGCCCTAACATAAGGGGATCTGTAGTCTTTTGGCAGAAAGTGAGGAAGTCCGCGATCCCACCATGCAAGAAGGAGACTCGCGGACTCGCCGTATACGAGTAGGATCGGAAGCCTCGTGTGCGCAAGTTTTGAAGTTTTAATGCTGCACTGGCAACAACCTTTAAATTTAACGTGGAAACGAGAGCGTCTCGGTTCTTCTTCAGCACTAGTTTGTTACTTTGTCTTGAAGACAACGGATTCTCCACTCTGGTGACTAAATGGCCACGTACTCCCCTTCTGGTGATTTGGCCACAGACTCCCATTTTGCGCCACTTGAGGCCGTTCGTTCCTCTACTTTGTGACCTGACCACAGGGTTACGAAGTAGGTCGCGAAAGAGCGCCAACTAAGAGTCACGTCACTTAAAGTAGCGAAAGAAAATGGTCTAAACTTTTGATAAAGCTTTTTGAAAATAGTTTGAAAGGAGCACAACCTACTCGAAGAGTAAACGAGGTTTTCTGCAAATCTGTAAAGATATCATCGAAACCCAACACGACAGACAATGCAAAAGGAATGAGTACAGTTGCGGAAACGGTGACATGTTTTCGGTAATCTCTCCATCCCAACCTTCTACCCTCTCACCAATCACTTCAGCCCATATGTTTTGAACTAGGGTAGGTCAGATTCAATTCTCGTACTAGCCACCGTCGTGACAAGGAATGCGACCAAAATTCTCGTTCTAGGGTAAGTCGGATTCATCTGGGCCAGGTCTAATCCAGACCCATCCGGATCAGATCTAAACCCGGGGCAGATCCAGCCCAAACCCTAGCTATTTCGTCCAAATACCCAGGTGTACAAATGTGCTAAAAGAGAACAAATTCAAATAAATAAGCAAAAGAAATTAAATTAAGCCGCACACCAACCTCACACCTAAATCAGGTGCCCTCTGCTAAACGGTTCAAAGCATCGACGACGCCATTCGTCGATGTCCCGCTGGCAAATCGCCATGTAGTGTCGAGACACCGAACTGCAATATCACATCTCAAGTTACACAAATTTCATGCGCGAAATTTAATAGCGTCAGTTTATATGTAAAT